>DWKC01000320.1:0-13675 GCA_018249195.1 Racta chiria
CAATTTTTTAATGTAAATAATTGTGTATGTTACATAGGGGGAGCATTAATATTTTAGAAAGGAACAATGGCACAAGAAGGTAGGGAAACACTGGTCTAAGGTCTCTTTAGGAAGTACCTAACTATCTTCGACTTTATAGACGACTTAAACTGAACTTCCTACGCTAGTGTAGGCCGGAAGAAAATAAAGCCGGAGAAAAAAACTCCCAGTACTCTTTCGAAAAACAAAAAATATCTGTTACAAAAATGTTACTACCCTAATCGGAACTGGGAACAGAACGGATCATTTCCATGCATCCTTGTCACTTTGAACCCAGGACCGTCCGTTCAAGAGACCAATGTTTAAACCAAATTAGGCTGTCACTGACTTTTTTAGTCTATCATTGCTTGTTATCATCATTATAATCGAAAAAGGTATAAATAACGTTACGTCCAATTTTTTTTGCTATTGTAGCCTTGTATGTAGGGACATAAAGATACCTACTTTGTAGGTAATAATAAACCACGTGCGTCAATACTAAGAGCTTTTTACTTGGGACAGGAAAATCATAATAAAACAGGAAGAACAAAATAAATACCTAGCCGTATTGTAATGTTCGTTGAGAACTTAATTTTTTTTGGAGTCATAACTTACTTTTCACTCTGTTGTATCTCTACGTTGTAAAATGCACGATTACAAATTTTAATGTAAAATAGTGAGCTCTCATAGCTTGTTTGGACGAGACACAATAATTTTCTATTGTTATCGAGATGCTTAGAAGTTTAAGGGGTAATGTTTGAATGTTAGTTTTCTATTAATTTTAATTACGAAATATAATTCACTATTAGTCCTAAGTTAAATAAATCAGTGGGGTTAATGTTTTTTTTTATTAATTGCTTAAATATTACTTGTTGAATTTAGTCGGGTTTTATATTCAGTTAATTTTGCTTACATATAACTTGTCATAATACTTATTTAAATGGTCTCAGTACTAGGTGCTAGTAAATTAAGAAGTAAATGATATTTTTGACACACTTGTTTTATTCCCACATTATGTTGGGAAAAGAGTTCGATTACTAACGAGTAACATTATTGTAATTATTTATTTTCACTTCACCACATCACGAAAATTAAATCTAATCACATCAAAATTATTTATTTCATGTAGGTATAATCAATACACTTATGAACGTCAAATATTTAGAATCTACCACCGATTCGGAAAGGTGCCATAAAGAGGAGAAACGGCGAAGCTCCTCAGCACATCTTTTCAAAAGAATACAGAAGTACAAAATATATTATAAAAGAACCAACTTTGGTGAAGAAGTTTCCCTACAGATCACAGGAGTCAGTTAGGCTACCCCTACAGTCTTAAGAGTAGCCGTCATAGGAAATATGAGTCGTCATGGCCTTATTTTGCATACAATAGACTTGATTTTTTTAGTGGCAAGGCAAACGAGACGGATCATCTGATGATCAACGCCACCCATTGGCGTTAGCAACACTAGGCAGGGGTGTCACCAACGCGTTGCCTACCCAGAATAAAGTGCAGAAGTTGCAACTCGGTTATAGCAAATAACATCTTCAAGTGCGGCGTGGATGAAAAAAAAGGAAACATTTTTCAGCAAAATTTATGTTGTAAATAAAACGATATAAATATTAATTTACAATGTTTATTTAATTTCAATTACAATAATAATTATAAAAATACAGCTCTCATCAACTAAGGAGTTGTAAATCAATGATTGGGTAATAATTAACACTAGGTTCAATATTGGCACCATAGTATCTACAAATAAAATAATGTTAAATGACTTTTAAATTATTAAAAACGTACAACTAAACGATGAATACAATTTACTACCATACTAAAATAAAATTCAATATTTAAGTTAACGTAGTGATATCATGGTTCGATTTTTGACAATATAATAATTTATTTCCTTGATGTAATGAAATGACGACATTGCACTAATGCCATACAGTGACGTGTAGTGAACTATCTGAATCACGCTATCAATTTGTTTTCTACATAGCATGCATGATATACAAGTTTCGAATATGCATATATATTAGTCGAAGCTCGGTCACACTTCCCAGACATGCCAAATTGGTGGCAGCGGTGGGATCCGAACAGGGTGTGTGTATAACGTAAATATGGAATGTAACCTTTATTGTTTAACGATATTTTCATGTTTAGTCATTTTATAATATTGTCAAACCCGATCGATAACCACGTATAAAATGTAATGTTATTCCCCTTAACACAATATTTACGTTTATTAAACCATTGTATTGTATTCAGTCAAATATATTACTAATTTTAGTATTATATATAAAGAAACTAGTACACTTATTACAAATCATTGCTACAACTTACACTAAGGTAAAAAGGATTTAGAAGTGCCTGAAATTAATGACCAGGTCAATATGGCTTTTGACTTAGTGCCAATAAAAGCGAAGATTTTAAGTATATTCTTAGTCCAAATAAACTAGTCTTACGTCCTTGTTATTGTTTGTCGTTTAATATGCTACTTTATCTTAACAGTAAAAAGTAAAAGATCTTTTTACACTGTGTTTGTGTGCATAAAGCAATTGTGTTCGTTTACGATTTGTGTGTAGGTATGACAACAATTTAATGTCAGCACACAATAACAAACGGCTAAGTTTATACAGACTAAAAAAGCTGTTACTTCGATTTTTCAACAAGGCACATATCAATACTCTTGTTTACTTAAAATATTCATAACAATAAATAATTACCAATTTAAATAATTAACCAATTTCGAATACTTTTAAAATAAATGCGTCGTAGGAATGTTTACGCAGTAGGTAATATAATAAATTTCCTATCATAGAATAATATGTTTTAAAGTTGTAAGTTCAGTTCCACATCCGCAGATATATATACGAAATGTATGAGCGTTTTAATGTGCGGCATCCTATAAAAGGCGTGTGCCTAATTTATGGCAAGCACACTAAAGCGTGATTTATTAGACAGCTTAAATATTTCGTAGATGTGGAGTATATGATATGAGGTCATCGACTAACAGTACAAACATAATAATAAATACATACATTGAAGAAATTGACCAAAAAACCTTCTCTATTATTTATAATTTTAATGAAATGTATCATTGTGACATTTATAGTGTAAGTATACAATAATATAAACTGACGTAAATTTAATTTACGTCAACGTGTTTTAAAAAAAAGAAATTTTGTTCATAATATAACATTTAGAGTGAAAATAAATAGAACTGTTAAACTTCAAGACAATTATTATTAAATAATATTTTTCCCACGGAATGTAAAATGTAAATAATATGTTGTAAATAAAATTATTATGATTTATAAATCTTAAATGCATACAATGTGTGGTCCCGGCAGAGATATTTAAACCGACAATTAAAACAGCCACCAACAAAACAAACCATTTTAAATATTGTATGTATCATAAAAAACATTTTAAAAGATTTGTCTTTCAATAGCGGAGTGAAAAAAACAAGATACCTACTTATTCCAATTCGAAATATTTCGGATTCTCATGACTGTAACAACCATAATATTTAGAAATGGTTTCTATTTCACACCTAAATTGAAAAATTTGATAATGAGACATGGCATTACACTACACATTTTTTGCACAAATCTTTAAAAATAAAAAACGTATATGAACAAAAATATCACCAACAAAACATTGCCTGAACAAAAAAGAAACCACGTACTCGCCAGGCAAGCAGTCCCATCAAATCTACATTCTTGTTAAAATAACTTGATTTCTGAATGAATATTGTAATAAATGTTGGTTACAAAAACGTATAGTGCATTGCAATGCTTTACTAAAACGCATTACTTTTTACCTCCGAGCGATTCAAAGAAGTTCACAAATTTGTTGACGCCTATATTTTTTGGCAAATCATCCTCTGGCGGGTCGTTAGCCCTGATGACGTCTTTAGGGTGTCCATTGCTGTTTTGTATCATCTTAATTTCATTGGAAGGACGAACTTTCTTGTCAACGTTACCATTAAGATGCGAGTCCCCTCCATTCTGAGCGTTTGGCTCCAATACTTTTACATCTACTATTTCAGGAGCGATATTAATTTGACAAGTTTCTTTGATTTCCTCAATGACTTCTTGTTCCACTGTGTTCTTATCTTCACCAATTTCCTGAACATTATCAATGACTTCTTCAGAGACTGTCGTTTCAATTTGTTTAGTAGCACTTCCTTCGACGACGGTGACTGTTGAAGTGGTCGTTACCGTCTGTACAAATGTCTCTCCATCAGTTGTTATAATGGTTTCTTGAACGATCACCGGTGTAGTGTCTTCTTTGCAAATGAGAATCTGTTCAGTTTGTACGTTCTTGCAAGACTCATCCCAGATTTTATAATACTTCAAGTATAATTGGTCCCAGAAATCCATTTTCTCCTTATTAGGGTTGGTCGTAAGAGATAATTCACTGCCGAGGTTAAGGCAATACAAGTTGTCTTTGGTCACGGGCAACCATGTTACGGTTATGTAGTTATTCTCTTCAGGAGTAGGATTTCTGTAAAACAACAAAAAATATTCTTAGGCTTCCTTTTAGATACAGTTTTATAATTGTTAAAGTAGGATGATAGATGATATATAGTAGTGTGTCAGTAAACGCATTTGGTAAATGTACCCGTAATGTTTACAAACAATGTAATTATAAGTAGATAAAAAAATACTGATACTAGCATTTCAATCAAGTTTCGCACATGCAAATAGCTGTCTAAAACCTTAAGAAATACATCTTCAATCACTGTCTATTTATTATTCTTATTATTATTAGTTTTATCGCGAACAAACAGACGCGGTGGGAGAATTAAAAAAATATATATCAAAACAATTCTTCAAAGCCTGTGGAAGTTGTTTCTTCAAAATTTGTGGCAAATAATGCGAATATGATTAAAATCAGTGGCAAATATCATCGTGTGGCTAACCGTCATGGCTCATCGTCTACTGAACGTAGACCAGGTCTCCCTAAATTGGAATTATTTTGTTTCAATGAAAATATTGAGATTCACATCTTTATAAGTAAATAAGTGCTTACCCAGTTTTAGCGAAGTTAGTCCAAAGCCTCAACATTTTTTCCCTCATTTTCACATCTTCAGAAGTAGGCTCCACATCCTTGGTTCTGATACTTGTAAACAGATATCCCTTCTCATCCCCATGAGCCGCATGTTTTAATCCGAGAGAGTTCATTAAAATCTTGGAATAGTTTAATTCTCCAACATAATCAAAGTTGTAGTAATATATCGGCTTATTAGTTGTCTTCACTAGATGCTGAATAAATCTGTGCGTATTTACATTAATCAAAACATCTGACTGAAGTTCAAGTCTTTCATTCAAGCTCTCAATCCCAGTTGGAGACTTTCCGTGAAAGTATAAATTCTTGATTTCACCCGCAATGGCCAAGGAGTCATCGCTATTTCTAGCTATGTGCAGCTCTGAAGGTATGTACGTTTGAAGATCATCAGTATTGCGTTCGACAATAACCTCAAGAGCATTCGTCCCTATCATTATTGGCACATCTGCAATTCGTCCAGAATTAAGAATATCCAGGTAAGGTTCATTTAAAACGCTTTCTATACCTGCAAACTCCTTCTCTACGACAGGTCCGAATGGAATAAGCCCGTTTTCATAAAATTGTTCGGTTGGCTTGAACTGCTCGTAAGCTTCTACTAAGTCTCTAACTGGTGTAGTAGTAAGGAATTCCAATATCTCGTCTACGTCAGTAGACTCGCAACCTAGGTCATTGGCCAACCTTCTTGCATTTTCAAGAGGATTTTCTTGGAATGCCCAGCTACTTAATGCTGTCCCTGACTGTATAATTGCCTTGCTTATCAAATTCTTCGTCAAAGGACTGGCTGCTACGATGGAAGTGGCAACCGCACCCGCGCTTTCTCCAAAAACAGTAATATTTCCAGCGTTACCACCAAAGTTTCCGATGTTATCTTTGACCCAACGTATAGCCTGAACGATATCTTTCAACCCAGCATTACCGGGAACTTCTCGAGTGTTTAGACTAAGAAAACCCAACGGACCACATCTGTAATTGATGGTAACAACTACGACATCTTTTTCGACTAAGTATTCACCGCCGTGCAAGGAGGAATTACCAGATCCGTAGCGGAATCCTCCTCCGTGTATGAAAATCATAACTGGGAGGAATTCTCCATCAATGTTCGGAGTATATACGTTAAGGAAGAGACAGTTCTCATCTCCGATATAAGTTTTGTGAACGATTGGGTCTATTTGAGCTGAAACATTTCCTTCCGCTGAGGTATCACGGATTCCTTCCCACGATTCAGCAGGATGAGGGGCCTGGAAAAAGCGTCAATACTTATTATTTTGCCCTCTCCAAACATATATCTCTGGCTTCCTATTATCAATGAGAATAATATTGATTAAGACAAAACAAATGCGATGACTTTTGATTACAAGTATTGATATTTTATGGGATAAAAGTGGGTAAGTCCCAATTCAATTAAACTTACATACTCGTTTCTTTTCAATTAGGTATCATGAATTCACTATGATAGATTTTATCCAACTTTTCAAATGGGACCTCCTTAACCCCCTCCCCCTATATCCCCACAGATCATTATGAGCGTGTAATTGAGTTCCCGTTTGAGTTTGTTCCCGTTTGAGTTCCCATTGAGTAACTTTTTAACTCAGGGACTTGTGCCCATGAGTGAGCATTGAATTGTAGCAGTAAAAGATATTTTGAAACTATCTGTTATATAATACATTCCACCCACGTCACCAGCATCAAATAGTTACATGCGACAACTACCTCACCTATAGCGAATACGTGAGAAAACTCAGATAAGAATAATCTTCACAAACACGATAACGAAACAAACTTGTTAAAGAGAGTAGATAAATGGTAACATCAGCGTTTTGTACTGACAAGATATTTTGAATGAAATTATATTTTTGATTCTACGGCCTGGTTTGGCTGGCTATACTCATTAAGTTATAGGTAAAGTGAAGCCTTATCTGAGTACTTCCGCGGATAAAAACTTCTGACACTTAGGTTCATCATCAACCCTTCCACCAGTCCGCTCTAGAGCAGCGTGTTGGTGTATGTTTTGGGCCTCATTGGTAACGACCTAAGACCTGTGCTCCATAATAGATTGAAGCTATTAAATACCCGATTCAACGATGCTCTTTGCCCATTTTGTAGTTATTAGGCAGATAAATGTTTAATCTCGTGCCGTTCATTTTTGATGTACAATCCGTCACCCGCAACAAATCAATTACAGGGCGTAAAAATATGGGAATACTACTTATATTTTTCCACATGATTTTTTCCGACATATCAATTTTATTGCAATAATACAAAATACCCAAAGCTACAATTAAATTGTTTGACTTTACGCACCTTAAACCTAAGCGAGCCGAGGGGTGGCTTCGCGTACGGGATCCCCTGGAAACTGTAGTAGGCTTTACCCGAGGGGCCGTTCGCGACGCGCCCCTGCAACTCACCCTGTTCCACCCTTACTACCGGCGCCTCTGTCATTCTACCGCCACTGAAATGAAAAATAAACATTTAATCTTCGTGCTGAAAAACTGCCTGACTTTCGATTTAATTTCATCTATCTTAGCTGCAGAGGCCTACACAATATTTAACGAGTAATCAGTGTTGTCATCAGCGTTTTCTTCATATCGACAAGATATGAAATACAGATAAAGGAAACATTTTAAATATTGTCATTATCTTTCATTTAATTTCAAAGAATTACAATAGATAGTACATTGCTACAAGAAAACCATTTCACGCAGGTCGAGGCCAAAATGCAGTAATTGTTTTAATCACAATTTTAAATATATTTATATGGAATTGCGTAATTTAGATTGTAAACATTATTTGTAAATTGAATATGCAACATTCTAGAGCATAAACACTTGCGACACACACTCACACTATTGGAGGCGCATTAGTATTTGTGTAATAATTATAAGCGTGTAACCGGGGAGCAATTCCAGACATCCCTCCTAAAAGGTGGTCTTTATCCCGTGTCCACACTTCTACCTCCTTTTGCCCTTTCACTAGTTCCGAGTTTTTAACCAAATTGAATTGTTCAAATCGGTCCAGCGGTTCTCGAGTTTTAGCGAGACTAACAAACATGAATTCATTTTTATATATAAGAATACTGTTATTCAGTGTGTAATATTAAAGTTAAATAAATAAATAAAAACATTTCGAAGTTTTGTAAATAGACTATTGTCCATATTCCTATTGGAATATAATAAACAACGTGCATGGTTGATGACTAGTTGGTCCCTGATTACGGAGCACTGGGGTTGAATTCCTGTAAAACGTCAATTTTGTAAAATGATGCCTACCATTAAATATTTGTCACACCTGAAATTGCGACCGGAATCGCAATAATTGGACACCCGTGTTGGAGTATGCCTCTTCTGAATATGAATGGAATACGAATATGTCCTATGAATAGAGACTCGGTTCAGTAGAGGACCATAAAGGAATTGGAGCTTACCTTAATTTGTTTGAAAAATATCTAGATACTATGACGATAGGCAAAATTTAGAGTCTTCAAAATCCTATAGAAAAAAGTGCAAATCGAATCACCGATTAACTACTATAATTCGGTAATTTGTTAATTATCAAGAGTTCTATCATTTTATTTGCAATAGTTACATATCAGCTGGAAAACCGCGGATTCCCAGATAAGTCTCCTATCTGAATGGATTAGCAACGACTAGTAATTATCTATGCCTGCTCAATGGTGATCAATGGTGTTACATAACGGTAAAAAATCAAAATTCCTGCAAATTTGAGAAAATGTAGTTAGTACTTTTTGTATTAGACTTGATTACATAACCTGTGACATATCTCATAGAGTAAAGCGAAAGAGATTTCAACGGAACGATGGATGATGATTTAAGATGAATAAACATAAGGAACCACACCTTTTAGTAAAAAATATGAATAACTATATATAATATGACTCATCACATCTAGATAGTTTAAACGCAGTATGGTGCCTCTCGATTTCTTATGAAAAATCGAATATTAAGCTAAGGGTATCCATAAGTGTCCGAATAATCTTATTTTAGTGTAGTACATTGTAGTATAGCGTAGTATAGTGTAGTATCGTGTAGTATAGTGGAGTATAGTGTAGTATAGTGTAGTATAGTGTAGTATAGTATAGTATAGTGTAGGATAGTGTAGAATAGTGTAGTATGGTGTAGAATAGTGTAGTATAGTGGAGTATATTGTTGTGTAGTATAGTGGAGTATATTGTTGTGTAGTGTAGATTAAAATTGCATTTGGAAAACAGTAAGGCCAATTACCTGTGCTGAGTTTTTTTAGTAAAACCATTTATTTTAAACTTCTCATACCAATAGGTTTCAACTTGAATTTCATGATAGGATTTAGAGAACTTATTCTTTATTAAAAATCAAGTTTATAACAGAAGCTGTAAGTCCGTCCATTTTTGTGTAAAAAAAAACTAAAATGTATTTAAATAATTTGAGTAAATAATAAATTTAAATAACTTTAAAAACTAATTTATATGACTCACCAAATTAAAAAATATATATATAAAAATCCAAAAGCCGCAGCCGGACGTTCTAAACACTTGAAGCTGAACTCGAACTGAGACGTGTGACTGATAAGATTACAATAACATATCTATTTCACAATTTTGATATATTTCAAATGGCCAATGAGTAAAATGAACTTGTTTTAGAGATCCGTAAAGATAATCGTGTCTAAAAAGCCTGCAAAGGCTACACACACATTTACAAGAGATATAATCAAAATGGTGACATGCACTGTACGCCCCACTGAAAAGCGATCATTCTCTTTCGGACGCACACAAGTAAAAGTTTGCAATAAGTATTCGCTTTCACTCATAAAAATATTCAGTTTGATGGAGGGGAGCATTATAAGACTAAATATATACTTATAATATCACACCATACATATTATAATAAATCTGTAACCGTCTGTGCATGGAAGATACACAACAGTAACTTATAGAGGGGTTTGTTCGCGCTAATCTCAGAAACGGCTGATTCGAAATTAATGCGATTTTCACTGATTTATTGGGCTAGGCTTGGATTGACATTTAGGGGTATTTTTATTAAAATCGATATAACCTATTAAAGAATTAAACGAGTTCCGCGCGAAGAGAATCGCGGTCTCAGCTAGTTTATAATAAAATTGTATATTAATATTACTAGGTAAACTTTGTCATTACCTGGAATACAAAATCTTTTTTTTGTTTTTTTTATTTAACCTATCAATTCTTTTTTCGTTTTGGAGTCGGTTTTAAGTTTTTTATTTATTTAATTGATGTATTCATAATTTTTATACCAATATTTCGACTCTGCAAAATCATCGTCACGGCAAGACTTTGCATAACAAATTATGCACCGTTTTACATTTAAAATGTTCAGCATCTGCAACAATATCTTAAGTCTAAAAACACAGGTTTTAAGTTGATTTCTATATCCGGGTTTTACGTGAAGATTTAATCGTACATACTAAAAAGAAACCTGTGAGAAGCTGTTAGTTTTGTCTCGGAGAAATGGCTTGATTAGCATTCTAGATGCCGACGTGGGAATTTCCAATGTCATTCAAATCGCCAACGTAGCCATCACTTGCTAAACGTATTCGATGCCGGCTAGGAAATTTCTTTAATCAAAACAATAGGATTTACCGTCCGTATAATAATAAACCTTTGCCTCAGCATCACTAACATATCAGTTTACGGAAAGTGAAATTATATCCAAAGGGTGCCAAAATTACAGAGTTGGCATTACTGTAAGTTATAATAATTATTAAAATAAAGAAAACTTAAAAATTTAACACAAGAGATCAGTGGTACAGTACCCCTGGTTATTGGCTATGAATCAAAACAGCTATCTTCTACGCGTTATGAGCTAAATATCTCAATTCTTATACTTTTACGTTGGAATAAAAAAAAACATTGGTCTTAACCAATGGGAGATTTTGCGTGGAACTATTTTACATTTCGATGATGTATATACTTTATTAAGTTCTCGAGACACTGATCTTTCTAGAACTTAAAAAATGCTCACCAAAACACCATTTTATATTCCATCAATACGTTTCTCGAAGCAGAGTTCAGTCGATATTTTCTCGTTTTTAAAGGATGCCTTTCCTCTTCGCTTTTAAGATGAAATATGTGGATGTTCCTAGTTAAATCTTCGTTTAGTGTATCCAAAAATGTTGTCCAAACATCATTCTCTTGATGAGTCTTAATAAAGTTAGCTATTTTATTATTGATTGGGTTTTTTCCCAACGCCAACAGTTTAGATTCTCTAGCAAATAAATATCTTAAAGCAGTTCTATGTAGGAAAATTAACTCCTCCAAGTTTCTTGCCATAAACTTTACGTTTACCACAAAAACAGGAATACTACAAGTTGGTTTATTACAACACTGGTTCACGAAATTGATAACGGAACGAATACGACAAGTGAATTTGTGAATCAAACTAGTTGTAAAGTGACACACACATTATATAACTTTACGAAAGTATTTATCGAATATTAATTTTTATGATTCGTTACACATAACACTTAGACCAAACTGTTATTTCAAATATCGCACAATCCACCTCACTGAGAAAACAATTTAGAACAGCGTCAAATGACACACTATCTTAAACACGACTGAACTAAAGTGGAATTTTCAAACAAAATTAGCGCCTATTAGCTGATCGTGACATGATGGATGGTGTTAATTATGTAAAACAGAGGCACGAAGACTGTAAACTATTATTTAATACATAACTTGTTGCTTTTCTTATTTATATAAACTGTAATTCGAATTCTGGCGCCATATAAACTTTTAACTGTCATATTTCGCGCCATTTTGACAACGATCAAGGAGAAGATGGAAAAAGAGCTAACGTCAATGAAGTTTCCCAAATCAATAATTTTGTGTATGAATTGGGATGTAAGCAGTTCCACAGACCTGGATTTTTCTTAAGACCTAAATTGAGTCTCTTGCTTGTTACATATACATACATGACTCTCATATATATATATAAATTGTTTAAGAACAATCCTCAAATTCTTATGAAATCTGTTAACCATTTCATAAATTTAAATTCTTACTAACTAATTTTATTTTGTTTTATCTGCTGTCTTTCGATATTAGTTGTAGTTAGCTCTTCAGTAGAAAGAAATTCGGTTCGTATTAAGCTTCGCAGAGGACTCAGTATCACGTTTTGGTATAGCACACACGAATCCTCAAGGTCTCACTATTTGCATAGCCTTGCCATACTTTGACAACATACAATGAATACTAAAACCCAAACAATAGATAATTGAATCCAATTTACGGATGATGAGGTTGAATTTTGCTTGAAGGTAAGCGTTACAACGCTATTACGTAAAACTATCAGACAGAGTCGGTAAAGAGGAAATTTTTGGATTTTTATTGCCTACAATAAAAGACGCGATTATTATCATTATGCAATCATTATGTCAAGTATCCTACGTATCATAAAACAACGCAGCAACAAAATAATTGCATTGTCGTCTGCGATAAGATTATAAACTCCTTTCTTTTGTGTCAACCGTGAAATGTGTTTATCGTATTTTGGCCGCTAATTTTATATGCTGGTGTGGTACAATGACGGCGTAGTCTACTGACGCCTAATGTATTATTTTCACTAATAATAATCATTATTAACAAGACTGTCAACGCACGGAGGTAAGTCAGGTAAGAGCGACGAAATGAAGCACCGTGATTGGTGGATTCAAAATTGCGCTAATCATAAGTCACGCATATTGGTTGAGATTTCGCGCGTTGTGCCAATTATAAGGACGATTGGACTAGTCTTTTGTCCGAGAAAGTTGCTTTAGATAAGGGGTCTAAAAGACTATATAGTCATTAGGTTCAGTGTTTTCTATTTGACCGGCGGAGTCTCGAATTTCTTGATAGGATAATGAATGTGCATATGAATCTTAGGATCGAAGCGAAGCCAGAGTATCAGCGCTTCACTTACTCACTTATTTATCGAATTGAAATGACTAAGATCGATTTTAAGGTTTTACGAGAGATGTCTATCATTTTTAAGTTTTGGCTGTCTGATAACAAAAGTAACTAATAATGGTCAGCTAATCTTTTTACGGCCTATATCAATGAATATTTATTATAGGCAATTGGGATTGACATTGAAGAAGTAAGAATGCGCGCTGCTGCTTCGTATGTAGGGTTCCGTATCAACCTAGAAGATATATTCCAAAAAAAATCACGGGTGTCACTAACGCTTTGCATGCTAGGAACGAAATAAAAGACTACAAAAAACAGAAGGAAAGCAGTACATCGTTGAAACAATCTGGGTCAATAACGACACTAATGTACACACACATACATATATACACATACAATCAAACACACCCAACAACATATCGCTTCAGGATGGGTCATAGAAGAAAATTAGGAAGGAGGATGATTGAAGGACTGGGAGAAAATGCATACCCACCATACTTGCAGTTACTTACCTCCCGGACTACAAGCATTTTACATGTGTAGGAAGGATGTAATATCGATACTCATATTAGAAATCAATTTGAAGTATTTGACTGGCCTGTTGGTCTAGTGGTTAGTGAACCTGACTACTAAGCCGGAGGTCGTGGGTTCGATTCCCACCACGG
>DWKC01000321.1:0-13670 GCA_018249195.1 Racta chiria
CTACATCCAGTGAGACACTGAGTGTGTGATTTGTAATTTACTAAAACACGAGTTCGTTATAATATGACTCAACCATGTTAAATTCGTACAACATTACAAATTACACATGTGTCCACAAAGCATTCATAATTTAACCGCGTAATACAGTTTTTTGGATAACCAAAACTGTAAAGTCACTTGTCAAACAGAGGCTGCAATTTTCCATCAATATGTGTTACTGTTTTAACTGTTTTGTGCTTGATTAAGAAAAATTGATTTGAAGTGATGATAGTATTTAGTGAATTTTTATGTCAAATTAAGTACCAAATCTAAGTATGTACCTATTTTAGACGATCAGTCTCTTTTGTACATTTAGTATATCGGCGTATGTTGTAAGCAAATTTAGAATAATTATTTTAGAATTCTTTATTTCCTCGCAAGTGTATTGAAAAATGTTGTATGGCACTCGTGAGCACTAACTCATCAATTTATCACGCTCGCCCAGAGCACGCGCTGACAATACCCCCTCGTACGGTAATGAACAATATTATTTTGAGTAAACGCTTAAGGCTCTGACACACTCGTAACTCCGCACTTGTAGTTACTATTAGAAATTAGAAAGTTACACTTCTATTTGTGCTTTATTGGGGCTGCCTATAATAGCGACCCCAATCCCATGCTGGCAGACCAGGGTGTCGTTAAAGGTGACAGAAGTCAGCTGCTTGGTGGTAGGGTGCAAAACCCTAATGATTGTTATCTTTCATGAAGACCGTCGTCTGGCTAGCAACTCTTGCTTGAGTCAGTCGCCAAAAAATTCGTCGTGTTACGGTTGGGGGTTTGAAAGCCAGTTCTCCTTTTTTCCTTCCCGTCTTCCAGTCATAAACCTTCCCAGTTTTCTTCTGCTACCTGTCCTGAAGCAGTATGTTTTGGTGTGTCTGGGGTCAGTTATTGTCGTTATTGATTCGATTTTGGTAACTTCAGAGATGTACTGCTTCCCTTCTTTTTTGGGTTCCCCGCGCGTACGGGTCTACTACCTGGCAGGAAACGCGTTAGTGACACCATAGTTTGGTATTGTTTATATCCACGGACGGCAGTGATCAGTTACCAACAGGTGATACGTCTGCTTGTTTGCCTGCTTTTTTGCATTTGATGTGACCATGAATGTGATGATCTTTAGCAAAGTTGTTGCGCATGTGCCCAAGAAGGTTTCTGAGTTGGTACGACCAATTTTCGACATATGGCGCCACTATCATTTCAATGAATCAGTGACATACACACCACACAAGATATTTATATATAAATATTCAATTCAATCGCGGACGAAGTCGCGGGCACAGCTAGTGAATAATAAAAAAAGGATCCTATGTGACATCGGTGGATTTGGCAACGGAAATAACGCTCATCACCGGAAAAAACACATTCGTCTGTTACACAAATGAATGCGCCGGCCAGGAATCAAACTCGGAACAATCGCTTCCAAGTAGGATTCTGTAAGTAACATCTCAAAAATACAGCAAAGTATTATGTGTCAACAATAATCATTATTTATTAGAGCATGCGTGTGTTGACGGGTAGATGGAATAAGCAATTCATATGCTAATATAGTTTGTAACAAACGTCTAAACATGATTATTGCTTTCTTGAAACTGTTGAAACTACCTGTAATTGGGTATGTAACATGCATCGTAGCATCTAACATTTGCAGTAATTTTGGGTTAAAATTGCTAAATGCTCTCTTCGTGCTCTACGACTTCGCGAGGAGTATAACTCGGATAATAACAGTTAGTAGGTAAGGGACGTGTGTAAAGACTCATTTACACTATGGCACTTTACTGAATATTGCTGCCAATAATAATGGCGTCAATGCAATTATGACCGGAGCAAAAATCTCTCCCAATAACGTAGAAGACTTAGTACAAACTCTACTTCGCTGCTCCTATGCGGATTGGTGGAATCAATCAAATAGTACTGAAATCAGTCACCTGAACATGTCACATTGTTGATCTACTGGTAAGTTTTTAAGTTTTCCTTTCAAAATTGTTCTTCGTTTTCACAGCACATACAATAATTCAATCTACACTTATCATTTGAATGCAGTTACTTTTGTTTACATTGCTACAGTTCTGTTACGAAAATTATTGATTTCAAGTCGTTTTTTATCTAAGCACAAACTTGTACATGCATCGGGTCGTGCGTTGCTTCTAGAAACTATTTTATGTGATGTTAAAATCAAGAACAGAATTTGAAGGAACATTTACAAGTAGAGCAAGAAGAGAATATGTTTAGACGAATCATGCCATTTCTTGCTTCATCACTATTGTTGTATGTAACAGGCAATAAACTGGCATTATGTAAATAGGCCTTAAGCCTCACGTTTGAGTGATGGCATAACAAAAAATATCAGCACAGAGCAACCCTGCAGCTTATAAATGGAATATTTGGATACCACGCAAACAGTAACACATAGAGTACCACCAGTGCAGTCGGTTTGAAGCTCGTGAAGGTAATAATAATTTATACAATGTAATTAGTAGATAAATTACAAATGGTTTTACAAGTATAGTATCTTAAAATGATGCGCGCAAAAATTTTCGCAAACATTATTGGTCATTTTATTCGTACTTTTGTATTTACTTAAGTTCAGTTTATTGCCATCTGCAACAAATTTTCAGATTGGCAAAGAGCAATGGCAATAAGCCAATCGTTCAACGAAAACTGATGTATTATTTTGAAAACAAGTGCTAATGAGTTAATCGCTTTTTCTTGCTACTTTTTTTATAGCATCTTTCCGGTGGCAGATCCCAAATAACAGACGTTCATATATATATATATTGAGAATATACATATATACAATATATATAAAAAAGCCACGAAGTAAATGATTTGAATTGATGCCTTGTAAAAAAACAGTTTAGTTAGTTGGGATTAAATAAAAAAGAAATTAAATTACTTGTAAAAAACTGAATTTAGATCACGTTAATAAGTGGCTTATTGTACTTTTTCCAGATGATTCGTCTACTAGGTAGTGTGTTTCTAAGTGTTTTGGTGAATAGTGAATCAGTTCCCTATAGGTCTCCATTGGGAGCTTATGCCAATCCAAATGCCGTGCCCGGGACCCCCTTGAACCCGGGTAATCCTCTGAATCCCTACGCACCAGGTCGTAACCCTCTGGTACCAGGATACAATAACCCTTACTACAACGCTGGAGCTGCTGTGCCAATTCTGTCCTATTCAAACGAGCGTGGTGCTGATGGATCTTACGCATTCAGGTAAGGTAGTTTTACTTTGACAAACAGGTGTTATTTAGTAAAAAAAATATTGTCGGACTATGTAAAGCGGGGCATTGGATAAATATTTGAATGTTATTTCTAGTCACCCAAAAGCATAAAATGTGACTTCTTTATGTACTGTGGTTCCTAGAAAGGATTTTTTATAAACTCATCCCAATAAAACTATTTATAAAGCTATATAAATAGCTATTCATAACCGTGATTTATAAGGTTAAAAAATCATAGATGAAGATAGAGAAGGGATACCTTGCGTTCGTCTTTTAGAAATCCCTTTTAAGCATTTTCTTACAATGTGGAACACGAGTCCTGTATAGAACAGTGTCTGGACAGCATTAGGATATGTGGTCTTTTAAGAAGTGGAATGATTACTTCCTTCTAAGCTGGTAACTCGTTGGCGACACTCCTAGTATTCATAATGTCCATGGGCGGCAGTGATCACTTACCATCAGGTGACACGTCTGGCCGTTTGCCGGCTTATATATATATCAAAATCATTTATTCCGTCTTAGGAACTAAGAGCTCACTTAACGAAAGTCCCTACCTATATTAATAACCAAATTTATAACAGTAAATTACAAAAAAAAAAAGATCATTCTATGATAGAGCCTAAGGTCTCGATAGACAGTGCCTAACTGTCATCGGCTTTATAATACGACAATATATATATATATGTTTGATTTAATAGGTAAAGAAACAGCATGAAACACATCATTAATTCAAGTTAATATTTGCAGGTAATGCCAACGGAGAAGCAAGCCCGAGAGCATTTCCAAAAGCACAAGGTGGAGCACTACTGGGACCTGGCTTACAGCGGCGCCGTGCTCGGACCCACCGCCGAGGAGCCCTAGGCCTTCGAGAGATACGTACAGTGTTGTTTAATACGACCGCCAGCGGTTTTACAGTCATTATTATTGCAATAGGTGTAACAGCCGGCACAGTTCGTGCGCACACCCTTCATTAAATATATAAATATCTTAGAACAACTCACACACCCCATCTGATCCCAAACTAAGCGTTAGCTTGTACTATGGTGATCAGACAAGTGACATACATACATATACTTATTTCATCATAGGAACATCGAGCTCACTTAATGAAATATACATATTTAAATATATATAATTACACCCAACCACACAGAACAAACATTCCTGTTCATCACAGAGAAGTTTGTCCTATCATTGATCGAATTCAAGTAATCTGTTCAATTTGATTTAAGAATCATGTTCATTAATCAAGAATTTCGTTTCCTCTTTCCCTAAAAATAAGTTTATTTACCCAACGCAGAGTGAGGGCAGGTTATTCTTCTTTGCAACCCTTATCTGTCCCACTACTGGGCTCGGGTCTCCACTCACAATGTGACGGGTACAGGCCATAGTCGACCACGCTGGCCAAGTGCGGATTGATAGACTTCACACACCTTCGACAACTTTATGAGAACTCTCAGGGAGTGCAGGTTTCCTCACGATGCTTTCCTTCACCGTAGCAAGTAATAATCAACTTCTGATACGTACATAAAATTGAAAATTATAATTTTAACCCGGGACCTCCCGTTCAGGAGACCAACGGTCAAACCATTAGGCTATTACTACTTTTTATATACATCTATACATACCTACAAATAAAATAAATTGGGTTGTCTGTTTGTAATATTAAAATAACCGCTTTTTACACGGTAGATACATATACCAAAATAACAATTTTTACAATGCAACTTATCGACCGCGCCGGCAGTTACTTAGCCGATCATTTTCGATTGACGCAAGCCACTGCGCTATAAGAGCTATTCTAATACTGGCTTCAACCCATTATTGACCTAGCACTACCAGGTCACTCATTGGAATTGATGATATCAAGAGGAGGGCTAGAGTATGCTCCACCATAATGTGGATTGGTGAAGGATTCCGAATCCAACTAAAGGGTCCAAACTTTTAAAGGCCATCAACAAAGTTTTTCGACTGCCATGTGACGATAAATTCCAGACCCATTGGTACAGTCATTACAATATGTGCCCTGTAAACAACTGTATCAACAATCCCTAAATAATTTCTAACAATAGGTTTAACCTAGTCATCCATTGTACCGTTAGTAAATCATTTTCGTGTAATAAACCGATAAATCATCTAACTGGAAGCTGTGACATTTATAATGATGCTATTACGGATGGCTGGTCAAATTAGGGACGCGGTAGGCAATTATAGGTAATAAGTACTCAATATTGTAATTATAGATAAATAAAAATAGTTGTCGGCGTAGTTATTGGTGGCTTGTTTCGATCGTAATTTTTTTTGTTATGTGCAGGCAAACGGACGGACGGGTCACGTGATGGTAGGTGATCACCGTGCGCCCATAGACATTAGCAACATAAGACTAAGGTGTCAAAAACGCGTTGCCTGCCAGGAAGGAAGTAATAGACTCGTACACGCGGGAATACAAAGAAAGAAGGGAAGCTGAAATTACTAGAATCATTAACTGACCCCAGATACACCAACAACATATCGCTTCAGGACGGGTGACAGAAGAAGACTGGGAAGGGGGATGCCTGAAGGACAGGGAGAAAAAGAGAACTGGCTCTCAACCCAAAACGTGATTGAACAAGTTAAGCAACTTCGAGTGCGGTAGGTAGGAGGATGGGTGTATGGATATATAAAGCAGTGTAAATATTTAAATGTCTTTGAAACAAAGAAGAGAATGAAAGATTTATAATCATTACAATTACAATCGCTCAAGTGACTGGATTAACAACCTGAAGAAGACACGGCAGTGAGCTCGCTGGACTAAGAACGCTTAGCACCGGTCGCAGTGGAGAAAATTACAAGCAAGTTAGAAACCCACATTACTATCTACTAGTTTAAAAATGAAAATGAATCGCCTAATGTGTTGTTAAGCGTAAAACTCGAGAACGTCTGTACCGATTTAAACAATACTTTTTTGGTGTGCTTAAGATAGTTTAGGTTAGGTTTTAAAGTATAGAAAAAACCATTACTGGAGTATCTGATGTGAAACTCTAGGAGATAAGCCAAACTACATATAAAAGATATCGAAATGCCTCCATAGCAAAAGTTATTCAATTTATTGAGCATTTACCACGGGTATAATGAGCATTTACCACGGCTACTATTTTTTTCTAATGTTGACTGATTTGATGATATTTTATTGCAGCGCAACGTCTGCTGAGTCAGCTAGTATATATATAAATGAATGTTTGTCTGTTTGTCCTTTATAGAATCGTAAACTATGCATTTGATCATGTGATGATCTTTAGCAAAGAGGTGCATGAGCCCACGAAGGTTTCTGAGTCAGTACGATCAATTTTCGACAGATTGCGCCACTATTATTCCAATGAATCAGTGAAATACACACGCGCACAAGAAATATCAATATGAAAAGATTAAATTCGAAAGACGAAGTCGCAGGCACAGCTTCACATAACAATTTTAAAATTCATAATTGCTTAGTTTCGCACACAAGCTTAATAAAATTTTCCCACCGTTCTTGAATACATAATGTGGGATTATGGTCGATAAAACGCTTATTATGCTTAAAATAGATTTTATAAATAAATTGACCTTATTGTAAAAAGTGTATTTCTTCATAAGTGGCATTAGCACGACAATATTTCGCACATTATATGAATGAAAGTATGAACGAACGAATGCATGAAAAGATGAATTAATGAATGATTATCGGCGAAATTATTAACGTTGTCGTGTTGGTGAAATTGTTAACATTTTCTTAAAATAAAATAAAATGTACGATAGACTAAATGAATGAATGGAGAAAAGACTGTATGAATGAAGGAAGAAAAGAATGGACGAATGAGTGAAGATAAGAATGAATGAATGACGGCGAAATTATTAACCTAGTCCGTTAACAATGTCTTTTAATCTAAAATTAATGAACGATAGACTGAATGAATGGAGAAAAGACTGTATGAATGAAGGAAGATAAGAATGAACGAATGAGTGAAAAAAAGAATGATTGAATGAGTGAAGAAAAGAATGAATGAAGAAAATGATGAATGATGGACTATTGGGAGTAATTATTTACATAATTTAAAACAAGCCGCCGGGCTTCCATGCCTCCATGCTTCGCTTCCATGCCTCGAAGGGCACATAATGCCATCAGTTCCGGTTATCTAAAGAGATAGCAATCGGAGGATTTCGAACACAAAAAGTTCCGACAATTGGGTCGGCCACTAACCGCAACCATCAATCCGCACTGAACTAGCGTGGTGGAGTATGCTATAGGCCTCCTCAATATGAGGAGAGATTTTACGCTCAGCAGTGAACCATGAATGGGTTTACTGAATTGCATAACCATAAATTTTAGAGTAATAATGAACAAACAAAAAACATTAATGAATGAAGAAACAAATGAATAAATTATAATTGGGGGTATTTAAGATCGTTATCCCATAGCAGTGATTTTTAGAATAATCGCCATGTCATATTTCTTTCATTATTCTCAGGCTTAATCTATTTTGTGCGGTATTCATTGATGTATAACCTTGTGGTAACATTTAATATTGTTTTATCTAATTCAGCTCACAGATAACATGTACAGTAATAGTGTGTTTAGTGTATGGGTGTATGTGTGTTTTCCTTTGTTTAATGTATGCCGCTACCCTATTTATTTGTTTCTTTTAGTTCTCTGTGTTCCTTTAGTTTTCCTGGTTGCCTGGTAGAAATCGCTATGTAGAGATAACGGTGCCTTGCATGGTACTGTCTCTACACTTAGTTTTATCTGTTACATATTCGTATTCCAGTATCTACAAGGACACAGCTCTTGTAATGAATGCAATATGAGTGGGAGCGACTGTGGCGTGTGTGTTAGCCAGAAAACTAACACAAGAAATATTGAGCTGGAACGACTCATAGCGACTCAACGGTACACATACAATATATTTTGTATAGATTAATAACAAAAAATTGTCAATTAACTCGCCTGTTGGTGTAGTGGTTAGTAAACCTGACTGCTAATCCGGAGGTCCTGGGATCGATTCCCACCCAGGGCAAACTTTTCTGTGGTGAAGATGTTTGTAATCTGTGTCGGGGTTAAAAAATATATATTTAAGTGTGTAGTGAAAATATATATTATGTTTTTTTATCAATTGTCTGATCACCATAGTACAAGCTAAGCTTAGTTTGGGATCAGATGGTCCTGCGTGAGTTGTCCAAACATATATAAGGTTGATATTATTATTAAAATAAAAGTTAATGCAAAGCGGGCCTGTATTAAACGAGAGAATATATTAAGTTAATACTTTGTTTAAATTGTTATATTTTATTTCTGGATTTCAATATGTTTCCAAGCCTAACTCGGCAGTTTCGTTCGCTTCAAAAGTTCTTGTTCTGTTCAAAGAATTTCATAAGTAACATCGTGTAATTTTACGAAATGTTAATAAGGAAACTTTGAGATTTGAATATTATTAAACGTTTTGAGATGGTTCGTCTCACACAAATAAGCAGGGCCGCTTTCATAAATGTATTAGATAGATACTAGGTTCTTGGGGGTCTATTCTCATAGGATGTCAACGGGACCCCGTTTTTAGAACTTCGCATTCTTTTTTTAAAGGGCAAGGCTGATTATTAAATAAATAAAATCCTTTCACACGGTGGTGGTGGTGTGTAACGAGGGGCAACACAAATAATATTCATATCCCAAGAAAAACTATTCATCTATCAAATACATCTCAGCCTTCTCTTCTTCTTCTTCTTCAGACTTCTCTTTTCTAGGCAAAGGTACAGGGCCGTCCATAAGTTTATACGATACAGTGTCACAAATAAATAAATATCTTTAGACAACTTACACACAGCCATCTAATCCCAAACTAAGCGTTAGCTTGTACTATGGTTATCAGGCAACTGATAAACATATATTTATTTTGTAAGTACATAATTAAATAGATATAATTACACCTAGATACACAGAACAAAATTCCTGAGAAACATACTTATAAACAAAAACATATGAGAAGATATATATTTTTAAATACATACTTAAATAAATTGGGTGGGAATCGATCCCACGACCTCCGGCTTAGCAGTCGGCTTTACTAACCACTACACCAACGGGCAAAGTGTGGACGATATAAAAAAAAATCCTTCATGTATCATCTTTTTCCGCGGTGGCAGATATGTTGTACGATACAATGTTCCATTTCCACGTTAGTAATGTTTCAACAATACGCCAGCATTGCTACGAATAGCCTTACCAATCGATATATTCACTTCCACACTTAAAAACTCACGTCATTACCATGGTTTTAACTTTTCCGAGATAATCCTGCAGGCGTATCTCTTTGGCAAAGGGGAGATTTCTTGTCAGGTGAGTTTTCATTCCTACGAAGCGCATACGAGTAAGCCTTTTTTTTGGTTTGTGAGGGAAAACCTAAAATCTAGAGGTTGCGGATTTTATGGGATTCCTAGTCATTATAACCCCTCCTCCATGGTAACTACACCATGCATATAGAGAAGCTACGGGACCTCATGTGAACGCTCCTATACCTCTCGTGCAAGTGCAATTTGAAATCGACCAATAACGACGCATTATTTTTACGATTCGCAATGAGCTTCGCGCTTTGACTGACTTTTTGAGTAGTGGAATATATTGCATGAGGAGTCCAATCTTACGTTTCTTACGTCGTTTCTTGCGATACCCTCGTCTGCCACGGGAATGGGGCGAGTCCCGGATATTTCAAGTTTATGGCTACCCTGATAGGTAGTCGACGGTCGAAAATACCATCACATGATAACTACAGTTTAAAGTTTAAGGTTCAACTCGACCTACTTTTTGATAGTTAATGCACTGTTGTACTTTAGTTTTCAGGTCTTACGGTTTATTGAAGTTACTACGGTCTTAAATATTTAATTATGACTGGCCTGTTGGTGTAGTGGTCAGTAAAAATCTGACTGCTAGGTCTCAGGTCGTAGGTTCTATTCCCATCCAGGTCAAACTTATCTGTTCTGAACAGGAATATTATGTGTGTTTCGTGTGTAAACAATATATATTTAAGTATATATTTTAAAATATACAGGTGTGTTTCAGTTGTCTGATCACCATAGTATAAGCTAACGCTTAGTTTGGGTTCAGATGGCCGTGTGTGAGTTGTACGAAGATATTTATTTAAATATTCAATTATGGTCAGAATTTTTATTTTTTACGCAGGAAAGAAAAATCTGTGTGATTACACGGTTTTATTAACTTCCTACATGATTTGCCTGAATGTTATTTAACACTTTGAGTGTGGAACCAGGTATAAAACACCCTGTTCACTCACATGTTTGCGGCTAAATAACATATAGACTTCTTGGTCGTGCAAAGAACAAAACTTCAATTTGGTTTCGAAAGAAATGAATAAAAGTGTAAGATGCGTTATTAAAATAGATTCCAGAGGTGTAACTATCTCAATACCAGATTTCCTATACCTAGATCCTCACTGAAGAAATAATATCTCATCTTTCCTTAAAAGTTACGGGGTTCAATAAGCCCTGTAACGCCAAAAGTTTTATCTCCAGACATAAAGGGCCTTGTTCCAACTCGAATGGAAAATAGCTTCTAAGCCAATATGGATATAACCAATAAAGAATTACAGGATATTAAATTTCTTTTAACTAAAATTTTGACTGGGACTCGCCGTATTTAACTGACGACTATTACTAAGTCCTTACTAAGCTTTATCCAGTTAATCGGTTTTCAGTACCCATGACCTATTTGTGAAACATTCTCAATAATATTGCTTCCTAAATTTTCTACTAGAAGATTATAACGTAAATTGATTAATAGATTTTGTAAGATCTGTGTAATCACAACATTTTTTAACGATCCTACGTGTCTGTCTGTACAACAACATAACAACATGTTTGTTCTATATATTTGTTTGACTGACTGTTTTTGTTTATGTGCTTGTGTATTTGTCTTTTTATGTCGTTTTTTTTTTTTTCTGTGTCGTTATTTGTCTGTCAGTTTTTGGTTATCAGTCTGTGTCTTTATTATTATTGCTTTTTATGTATAAATGTTTTTTTTTTATTTTTACTGTCATTATTTGTTAAACGCTACGATGCAATTGATTCAGTTTATGACCCCTGTGAGGGCCGGACGGATTTGATTATGACGAAGTCTCACAAATAGGATTCGCCATTCGTACTTTGTAGATCTTTAAAAATACATAAGTTATATTCAAACAGTTAAACAACGTTTGTAAAGGAATTGGCTGTGTCGTTACAAAAAGACGCAAAAACAACGACCAATCATTTATTGCCTTAAGACGAAAAGTACGTTTTAAAAGTCTTTCTTCCCTGCAACCCATAGCAGTCCCACTACTGGGCTCGGGTCTCCAGTCACAATGTGAGAGGTATAGGCTAAAGTCCACGCTGGCCAAGTGCGGATTGGTGGGACTTCACACAATTTTGAGGACTGTATGGGAACTGTCGGGGGTACAGTTTCCTCACGATGTTTTCCTTCACCGTAGCAAGTGATAATCAACTTGTAAACCGCTTGAATTGTTAAATTTGAAAATTAAAGGTGCGCGTATCAGGATTTGAACCCGCAACCTCCCGTTCCAGAAACCAACGTTCAAACCTATCGCTGCTTAAAAGTCCTTACTTCTTTAATAAACGTCACCATTAATCTCCGGACATTAAACAGCGTGGTACGGTGGCGGTGGCGCCATCTGTCATCGAGGGGTACTCAGCCTAAGACATTCCTCTTAGGGTACTATATTGTTAGTGTTGTGCGAAGTAGTCTGTGGTTTTATTCTTTCCATTATAATTACTTTCCTGATCTTTCCATTTCAAAATTCCGGAAAAGTATTTTTTAAACTTCTGTTCCTCGCTTGTTACTTGTCTTTGGCTGAGCGTAAATACGCCAACGCTATACATTAAAAAAAGTCTGTCGATTTTTTTTTATTTAGCCAGAAGGATGAAAAAGTAGACATGCCTCCTGATGGTTAATAGTCACCCATTGCCTCAAAATATGGACAATAACAGAGGAAATGGAGTCCTGACCCTGAACGAGAGCTTTTTCTACACCGTTTTTTATAAAACTCCAAGTCATAGCGCGTTGGGAATATCTTAGAAGAAAGCTTATTCCGCAACTTGCAATTGTGGCTTCAACTCATTAATGGCCCACTACTGAGGAGGCCTAGAGCAAACTTCACCACGCTGCTTCAGTGCGGATTGGTGGAGGAGTTAGTGGCCATCCCAAGTATGGGAAGTTTTGCCGTTCGACAGCGTCCGACATGGCTTAACGATTGTAATTTAACGATAATAACCGGCACCGACGGCTTTACGTATCCTCCGAAGCATGGAAGTGTTCATGAATTTTTGCCACTAGCGGTCAACCATCCTTCTACTGACCGCGCCCACTATTGCTTAACTATGTTGATCACTTGGGATTGACGTCGACGTAAGGGTGTTTTTTTCCACCTGCTTCTTATCGCCTACACTAGCGTCCATAGGCTTAAGTTTATGTCGTATTATAAAGCCGATGATAGTTAGGTAAGGTAAGGACCTTAGGCTCTATCATAGAATTTTATTTTCTTTTTTTATAATTTATTGTTATAATTTTGGTTACTAATATAGGTAGGGCTTTGGTATGGTTAACTTTTTGAGTTTCGTTAAGTAAGCTTTTAGTTCCTAATACGAAATAAATGATTTAATTTTGAGTTTGAACGGAATGGTTACAATACAAGCTGATTATAATTATCAAATGTTTAATTTTAAATCTAGATACAAGAATATCCTACACTGATCGAATGATTTCCACGGGTCAGCAAACATTAGTTCGACTCGAGTCACAGAGAATAGTTCGCAGTTGGAAAATGAAACAAGAGACGCGTAGTCAATTAATGCAGTAACCACATCGCTTGTGAATCATTTTCTTGTTATCGACTCAACTCAAGTGAAGCCATTATATTTGTTTTCTTTGCCAACTGAAGCCATTGTTATTCCGAGTTATTTTCCTATCCTCATAGCTGACTGGTTTGAGGACTAGTTATTGCACATTGGTTTCAATGTCCTTTTATTTGTTACTTTCTTATCATCTCACTAGCTGATACCCCCAACTTCGTCGTAGAATATTAGGTAAATACGGGAGCCAATTGTCCAGTGACAATTAACAAACTCATTGAATTCCACTTAATATTTTTGTGATTTTAATTCAATCCAAGCTTAAATCATAATACTAATAATAATAAATTTTCTTTAATGTACAAAATAATTTCAGTTTTTGCATTTATTTAGGAAATAAATTAACTAATTAGGATAAAATAGGACCTATGAATTTAAATTTAGATTTTTATTATTACTTATCCAGAAGATTGTAATTATAATTATAAAAAGAAATTGAAAAATATTCGCATTTATTGCCTTGTTTATTTTTCTTACAAAATATTAAAAC
>DWKC01000322.1:0-13665 GCA_018249195.1 Racta chiria
TCTGGTTAATAAAAATAATTATGTGTGTCAATATATGTTAATTAGTGTTGATAACAGATTTTTGTATTATTATGTGGGCGTATAACTATGGCCTGTACCCCTCACATTGAGAGTGAAGACCCGAGCCCAGTAGTGAGACAGATAAGGATTGCAAAGAAGATATTTTTAAAACAATATTTAATCACGAATTTCTTGTATTATAGTATATGAATTGCTTTTACTTAAATTATTATGGCTCAAAATGTGTGTCAAATCAGACTATCGATAGAATAGAATACAATTAGACTCTCAAAAAAAGAAAATTAATACGGACACATAAAATTAACTCTTATAATCCTAGCATCCCCATACAGATATGCGATTAGATAAAAAACGTACAAAAAAACTGTCTTCTCTAACAAAGGACAAATTCATTCGTGACGAAAGAATAATTTCATTTAATGATTATCTCGTCAAAGGCGGTGATTTGTTTCATTCATTCAATCATTATAATTTGGTTGCCTGTCAGCTGATTAATCGAATATGAAAACCTATGTTACAGAGCGTTATTTTTAGTTTCTTTTAAACATCGGTTCTTTGTTTGAGAGATATCTAAGCATTTACACTTTAAGTTGAGCAAAAGACAATTTATGCAATTACAGAAAAATAAAGGCATATTTTCAAGCTTCTTTTAAAAAATATGAAGCAAGTACATACATTCAAAAAGATATATTATGTTAGTTTTACTCAGAATATGGTGTACATAGTATTTTTGCTACGTTATAAGGATTATGATTTCGCCCAAAATTTATCCTGGGTTCATTCAAGCTGTATCGCATGCATTATTAAAACAATCGATGAGAATGAAGCAGTCAGTAGTAAAATTCTAAATCTATGTGTTGATAGCTTTAAATCTTTTCCATATGTTTAGGGTACCTATAAAACAAATTCTTAGAAACATAAAAACTATGCAAAAATGAAAATACGGTAACATTATTGAAATATATTCACTGCTACTCAAGCCGTTATTGCGTTAACTTCTTAAAAATATAATTTAGTTTGTTCATAATATTGTCACAAACCAAGCCAGTGTATGATATTTACAACGTGGATGCAGTCGTTGAAGATAATGCTTTGCAAGTAGGGAATAGAACTTTTCCAGTGAATACAATAACAAAGTGTAGTTATATTTTAAATAGTATACTATAATAGAATAGGAGAAAAGAGTTGACCCCAGGAAACACAAATTCCTTGAAAAAATCATAGGCATCAAAAGCGTCAACCTTCATTTAAAGCAGTTAGTTACATGCAGCAAATAGTGTTTTGTGTGATTGACTTAAATCCTCCGTCACATTTTTACAAAGGCAACATAAATTGACTGGTCTGTTGGTCTACTGGTTAGTAAGCTTGGTTGCTATGCCGGAGGTCATGGGTTCGATTTCCACCCAGGACGAACATTTTTGTGACGAACAGCAATGTTTGTGGTGTATTTGTATATATATTTGAGTATGTATTTAAAAATATCTTTATCAGTTGTCTGATCATCAAGTTAACGCTAAGTTTGGAGTCAGATGGCCGTGTTCACGTTGTCCAAAGATATTTATTATTTAGTTTCAAATGGTTCAAAAGGAAAATTATTATGGAAACTAAAGCTGCTTCCATTGAATCCAGCTCTAACCACTGGCGTAGACGGTAACACAGTGCCGTAGCTTCACATTACAGCTCCCAGCGGCTGCATGTAAATAATGAGGCTTTGCTAATATCATAGCATTATTTATCAGTTAATGAGTTAAATTGAAAAATGAAACAGAAATGTATATCTAGAGAATTACTAAATTAAAGTAGAACTAGGAAATGTGCACGCAGCCGTCGACTTGGTGATGTCGTCCCATAGAAATTTCGGACCTCTTATAATTTTGCCAATTTCGTTCATGTGGCCATTTCCATTTAAGACTGGCCTGTTGGTCTATTGGTTAGTCAATCTGGCTGGTAAGCCGAAGATTGTGTTCGATTACCACGCAGAACAATCTTTTCTGTGATAAACGAACGGCACCTCAGTCGACTGCAGCCGTTCGTGTGAAAGAGCTCTAAGGTATATTAGTACGTCTTATAAAAAAATATTAAAATAAAACTTTAAAAAACAGAACAATTACATGAAAAGTTTGATAGACGTAATTTACTAACTACTAAATTAACACTAATTTACATTCTCTACCAGCTAACCACATGAAACTAACCAGAAATGCACGATGAGCGGTTTTATGATGTATGAATATTACTACGCAAAAACAGATAAATATACATACACATATATATTCTACTACAAATCCAAGATCTACTAACCAATTTTATTGGTAACAGATTTTTTGACAATAACAATTATATTTTTAAGTGCTTTACATCATAACCACTGACACAGTGTAGTCAATTGTACTTTACCAAAATATTCAAGAGTATATTGATTTAAGGCAACGTAAATGGTACGACTCAAGTGTTCATAGCCCGACGGCTAAGTGTTCAACGAAGTTAAGCAACAGTGGGCGCGGTCGATAGGAGGACGGGTGACTAAAAAAAAATGAGGGCATAACAAAATCCGACACTGGGATTGGCCAATAAACTCTCCACCACTCCGCACTGGAGCAGCGTGCATACTCCAGAGTATGCTCTAGACCTCCTCGATTCTGAGGAATGACCCGTGCTCATTAGTAGGCCATAGATTGATGCAACGATTGATGTAACGATTTACTTTTAATAATGACCATTTTGTATTCGAATCTGATCGACTCAGCATTAAGAAGTTCCACATCATAAAATGATGTTTCCGTTTTTACCTACATTAAGACCAGACTACAGTTCATAATTACATTATTTCTGTTCTAGTGGATGACAACGACAATCTTCTTACAATTAATTTTGAGCATTCATTCACCGCAGACGACTGTAATCCGATTATTTTAACATTCAAAGTGCAAAACTGTTGTAAACGAATTAAATGCTTCTGGAAATATTATAAAATATAGAACTTTAAAAATTTACGAATTATTATTATCTGATTATAAATAAAACATGTCATTTTTTATTGGTATTGGTAATTGGTATTGGTTTTTGATGATTCTTGTATTAAATTTGTCTTACAAACACCATTTACTTTCCACTAATAAAATCACAACAAAATAATACATCATCATAATTATATAATTTATAAATGAACCGACAACCTAATTTCACAAAGACACAAAAATAGTTTCCCGGAATCATCTTGTTAGTGATCAAAATGGCGGCGAACAACGTGTGGAACGCTAATATAAAATGTCTCTCTTCAAACTTTTCCTTTTCGACACATCAAAGTAGTTGTATAACGAGATTGTCTCGATGAAATTCTTTGAAAGACTCGTACGTATAAGATTTATATCCTTTATTCTAAATAAAAACACGGAAACACGACAAAGGTCAATAAATCTAGAAATACCCTTCTGAAACGCCCACCGCATTGATTTAGCTAACCCTACAAATTCTCCCATGCAGTTGCTCGAAAACAAACAAAATGACCCCAGCCTAAGCAAATAACGTAAAAGAGGAAGTCGAACTAATTCATTATCGTACGCGAGAAACAATAAAAGCAAAGACAAATGAGATTACAGATGAATCTAAAAGGGATTCTTCTTTTCGGCTTATCTACTTTACGTTTTGGGAATAACTACGGATTCTTCCAATGTGTACCGCGCTGGACTAAGTCGGCTATTGTCTGATGGATAAAAAAGGTACATAGTAGCGTAAGCCGCGGTCTCTCTCGTAATCTTTTTATTTACTGCCAGTTTTGTTACTGACCTAATAACTTTTTCGGAAGCAAACTTAACAGAAACGCGTCAAATACTATTTTCAAAATCTTATTTAAAACAATGAATTGATGTTCGTTAGTCTCGCTAAAACTCGTGAACAGCTGGATTGATTTGAACAATTCTATTTTTGGTATTCTCAGGGCAAGTTAGGATGGGTTTCAAAATATAGAAAAAAAATATTCTTGGAGCATCTTAAGTGAACCTCTATAAGATCAGATAGATATAGAATTGCCTCCATAGTAAAAGTTATTCAATAAGCACTTACCACAGGAACCATTATTTTTCTAATGTTGATTGATTTAAAGATGTTTTATTGCAGGACAACGTCTGCTGGGTCAGCTAGTATAGCATAATAGTTGGGCTGATACGCTACTGATGAATACTGATAAGCTAAGTATTAAACAGCTTGAATCCTATCTGTAGCTAAAAGGTACTAAATTAAGATAAAGTAGGTAATTGCTATATTCGTATCTAATGATAAGCTACGAGAACGGGACGCTAATTAAATTAAAGAAAAAAATAGTGTTTACAAAGTCTGATAAACTATCTTAAAAGCCGTTGAAAATAACACTAAGGATACATTTACATACATTGAGATAACTCGAGATACCATTATTACGAGTTAATTACCTATTGAGACTAATTTGAATACAGAGATACGTATGCTAAATGACCCAGCAAAAGAATTAAGATATAAAATTTAAACAAAAGCTCTGATATAAAAGCCGACAACCGAAAGGTGCCGCTCAGTTAACACTTTGTCATTATGACAGGTGCCGGTGATATCTACAAAACGATTTCAAAATGTACCATCGCGGCGTTTAAGAATTAAGTTACAATCCCGTAAAGGAACAAATCGAATCGAGACTCGGAAATCTTGTTCGGAAAGCAAGAGATTATTTTATTCATCGACTTCACTGTTTTCAAACAACGTTATCGCGGATGACAAATTGTTTTATTATGCTACTTTGAATTTGATTTTAACATTATATTGCCATTCACGAAATTCACAGCTAATGTCTTTCGCTCATATTAATTTTTAAGGCTGTTATAGTAGTGCTGTTAAAAAACCTATGCTATTTGAAATATTTCCATAGAAATATTTAATTAAACCTTTGTCTTAAATGTGGGTTGAAAATATGAACATATAGTAATAATTTAAGAGCAGTTGAAACGGTAAAAATGGACAATGGCTGCTTCTCAAGTATTCATAAAATTATGCATCAAATAAATTTGTTATTAATACTTTTAATTTCAACAAGTTAATGTTTACCAGTAATTGTCGTTGTTAAGCTCTCTTTCGAGGTGTTTCATCGACGTCTCCTCCGTTGTTGTAACATACACCTAGACATCGTCGACCCCTATACCTTCAAGTGATCTGCATGGTGGTATGATTTTTGTCATCCTTTCAATCATTGATATTTAAACACACTTATCATGGCTCCGCGTATTTTTTTCGATATATATAAAATAGGCATTACCTATATAGTGCAACACAGTAGAAAACTACAATGATCACAAAAATTGTATATTGATTCTGATTGAAAAAGTAATAAAAGATATAAAAAACTACAATGATCAAACAAATATAATATTGATTCTAGCTGAAAAAGTAATAAAAAAGGTAAAGAAAAAAGCGTTTACAAAGTTGATGCACAATTGCACCATTACGGGTGTGATGGAAACCAGTTGTGCCGGCGTCGTGTGCTAAACTCACTCGAATATCGAATTTAATCGTCCAAAGCGCCAGTGCGAATAATGGCCACGACAAATTTTCCATTCCACCGAGCACTTTCCTCTGAATTCACCTACACAATCGATGCTATTGCCGACAAAATTGTCCGTTATTAAGTGACATTCTAAATATACGTATCCACAGAATGGCGTCGAGATATTTAGTTCTACCCTTGCGCTCTGTATCTCCTGTAACGGAAATCCCGCTATCCAAAATTAAACCTTGTCTCCAATCATGAAGATCGATTAAAAAACAAAAAAGTAAATTTGTGATGTTTCATTTTTGTATTGGAGGGTCAACTGATGAAGTGTAACAGTTACACATCTGTCTTTCGTCGATTGTCTCGTAATGATGATTGCTGCCGCGGTTTGAAGACATGCCTGCGGAAAGTGGTGGCGTGTTGTATCAATGTTCTGACGTTAATAATACGGCAAGCGTATCGAAGTAAGGATTACTTATTATTGACAGCATAATACTGGCTCTTGACATATCGTCTGAAGAGAAACTCTACATTTATAGTAATTATCAAGTAAATAAATGTATCTACAAACAACTGGGCGATACCAAAAAATATATTATGTGGTGTGTCCAAAAATCTATATCACATGATTTAATAAACTTTACTTTGCGTCTTATTAACCGTTACGTTTACGCCTTATTATTAGCTGATACTCACCCCGACTTCGTCCACGGAAACATTTAATGAATAAAGAAGCTTACTGTGCCATGGGAATCAACACAACTGAATTACTTCCCACTATATATTTTCCGAGATTTAAAATCATTCCAAATATAAATTGTAAATATCATTATTGATATATGTATTTTCTTACAATCTTTTATCCCCCTTTATTACTCTTCATGGGGTAAAATTAAAAAAATGCTGAATTTGAACTGAAGATCTTATATTACGGATTTGTTATTCTCAAATTCAAGGTAAACATTTGCACGAAACATCCATGAGTTAGTCTAGAATTTTTTTAAATAATCAATGTACAGAATGCCTTTCGAATTTTATAATAGTATAGACAAATGACTCAATTATTTGAAATAGATTTCAAAACCGCTAAAATATGATTAATACGATATTATTAAATCAAAATGTACTACAAAATTTTACCACACTTCAATTCTATTTGAATCCGTCATTTTTCGGCCCACTGCATTCACGTCCATTGTACCTTTGTATTTCCTCTAATTAAAATCAAACTCATACGAATGGTTAGCTCAACGGTCCCCAACATGGATTTAATCAGCCTCATCAACAGTTTTACGACAGTATGTCTGTCATAAAGGGAACCAAAAATGCCGACGTTGCTTCAATTGATAACACGTGTGCTCCGCCATCAATGACTCCGTTCAATGTGTACTATCAATCTAGATTTGGTGGACAATTTATTTTTATTGCTATGTGTCCTACTTGTTACTTTCACTTAATTTGATTATTAACTATTATATTTTTAAGATACCCTGATTATTATCAGGAAAAGACACTTTTTTTATTACCATATCAGTCATTTGCAGTAATGTCTGATCCAATCTATAATTTAATTATTCGTTAACACAGGATAACTTGTACAATTGTCCATTTCGGTCCAATTCCATTTACACGAAGCGGTGGTTGAAGCGATTGACCAATAAACCGAATATGCGCTGACGACATTAGAGCCACAGCTGCGAATGCTCTCTCTGATTACAGGTGTTCCCTGGACCGATACCGAATTGTATTCACGGGAAATGGTACATCGTATTCCATGTTCATTAGTATATCGCAAATGTGGGAATTAATTATGTTGCGTTAATTATGGAAATAAAATCTATTTAAATTACTACTACAGAACAAGTAGACGTAGGAGCACGGAAGAAAATTCATGCCCAAGAAGGGAAAAATGGGAGTAAAAGTGCGTAGGTTTAAATTCACTTTTGCATATCCATGGATGAAAAATAGTATCATTTAGTATGTAGTAGTAGCACCATTTAGTATGCAATTAAGTATACCTTTGTATACAACGTTCCCATTAAAATCTTATACCTAACTGTATATTACTTCGATCACTTGTCGTCGACAAACATCTGCTATAACTGATAAAGTAAATATTTTTTTTCCTTAAAAAAAGTTCTGTCAATTTTGTAGCATTTGTAACATTAGCAACATAAACAACATTAATCCTTCACGTACAGCAGACAGGTAAAATACAGTAGACATTGTGTTAGAATGGCTTACTAAATATTTACAAAATTCTCAAGTGGCTTAAAACAAATTCTCCAATAATCTTGTCTTGACTTTGCCATTGTTTCTGTACTCGTTATACTTAAAGTGAGTAAGCGAACGACGATATTCCCACAACCATAGTAAAATTTATTAAACTTGAAAAATTATCAAAATATGTGGTGATATATTTTAAATTAATAATTCTAATTCTTCAATTTGTATGTAATATTTAACCCATTGGTTTACAAACTCAGAAACTTCCTCAAAACTTTTGAAAATAGACGCTTTTTGAAAATAAATTAGCATATATATTTTACCACAAATCTATTAAATATTATCATTTTACTGGCTACAGTAGGACTACTTCCTTACTACTGAATCCCTACCCCACCTCCTGTGTTTTGTGGAACGCCACTCAATTCGTGTTTGATTTCGCTAAACATAAAGCGTTGGCAAACAGTTAACTCTCGTATCAAGTTACGGGGATTCTTTTGTTCGTGGCATTTTAGCGAAATGTTCTCGGATCCATAGTCCGATAAAATGTTTTGATAGATAAGTGACTGTTACCGTGTTACAGAATATGTGACGTTTGGTAGATATATATATATAGATATATATATACCCATATTTATTCAAACTATTTCCTTCCTCCATCTTTCTCCTATAAGTCTATGAGTTCTGAATTGGACTCAACCCTCCATAATTTGAAATGTGCTTCCAGAAGTCTACCTTTTTAACCGCAATTTTGATAAAAACATCTGTTATACGAACCATGTGAATGTAAACAGATTATGTGTAAGTGCGTTTCGCGGAATCCTTGTAGTCTTTTCGACAGTCTAACGCCGAGTGTTTACATCGTCGCCAAAAAGTCATTAGTCGTGGATGTTGTGACTTGTTTCGCCACTTGTATTACTCTTGGTGGGGTGTCCTGATTTTTATTAATGAGCCACACGTGCTTTTTGAGAATACAAAACATTATTAAATATTACCTTTGTTTCAAAAAAATATTTATTGATGTAGTTTGGTGACACTTTGAATACATTACATTACATTTAGTTTCGGTTTGTATGTATTTATGTACTTATTTTGTTTGTGTCACTACGAATATCGGATTACTCCATTTATTATCGTGAAAAAGATGTGATTTACTAGGAAACCTAATGACTATGATTACAAAAACCACTGACAAAAAGTTTTATGTACATAGCGAGAAATTCTGTCAGCACCAATTCCTTAAAAGAATTTTAAAACCGAGCCACTTTGGCTACTACAAAGGATTGCGAAACAATCGGGGGCACTCATTAATAAATCACAATTCCTCAGCGACAAATTAAGCCTTTTTCGGATTGGCAATAAAACAACGGATCCCCTTAAAAGAGACTTAGGAAGGCAATATTAAAATCACAAAAGACAAAGAGCGGACCGACGCGAAGTATCAAACGTAATAAATAATTCCAACGCCTCGACAAATGAGGTCATGTGTTTCTCCTTTACGTTTTTTCTTTGACTTCCCGCGGGATCATGTGTCTTCTATTTCCGTTTGAATGTATCGAGCGATTTGCTTCTTTAAATTTAGAACATGTTCGCTGTTTAGTATATTGCGCCTTTGGGGACCATTAAATTCGGGAGCGAAGGCAGATGTCAACTCGGCACATCTGGCAATTGATAAAAAGATAATTATTTCCTTGGAGTAATCATTCACATTTCACGAAATTCATTTCAGACAGAAACTTCACTATCACAAAGATAAGAATATAATAAGAGGATAAGAAAGATTCAAATAATTCAAGACAAAAAATATTTTCCTGTTAATCAATCATTACTATTAGGCACGTAATAAATGATATACATACTTTGCTGGTAGATTGGTAATGACGCCGTTATCGCCTTTTATTTTATTTTATAGAAAATAACATTATTGGTATTCTTTTAATTGCAAAAGCTCTGGTTATCTATGATGCAGAGCATTTTTTAAATGTGATTATTTAATCACAGACAATATAGTCATCATAAACCTACATTGTGTCATCTCAGCCTGTAACTAAAATTGAAGTAAGCGTGTAATTCACATAAAACGTTAATTATTCACATCGTTAACTTGTTATTCGTTTTTAAATCCTATTTGATGGACAGGTGGGGTTTTCTCTATAATGTTTAATAACAGATAAAAAGGAGTTCTCATACGACGCACTAAGATAAACTGTGTTATGGGAAGCACGGACAAAACAAATCTATGACCGAAAATTAAATACTTATCTGTCACATACATTTTTGCTCCGGTCGTTAATCGAATCCCATTCGCTTTGCAGACAGGGTCTTTACCAGCAAATCTACAAGGACCGTTAAATGAAACTATAAACTCTGAAAGTTTAATGAATACATCCAAGGTTAATTGCCCATTAACATCACAAGCTTTTTATATTGCAAACATGAATGAAACTGGATAAAAGACTTCGGGAAGCCGCTAACCACTATATGTTGAAACCTAAGTTCCTACAAGAATAATTTCTTTACGAGGCCACTGTTCAAACGAAGTTGTAAACGATCCATTAACTTATCCTTTTGTACTTCGACCTATTTCAACCTAGTTAAAATAAAACATGATCGTTGTCTCGAAATCGCATTTGGAATAGTTCGATTTATACGAAACAAACTTCACCTTGGAAATGCTATTGTGAGCTCGTAAACTCATAAACACATCGGCAACAAGTGTTGTTAGAATTTTATTTGTGCACGTGGTAGGAACTATGCGTTCGTTTTACGTCACATTTCACATTAATCCTTATACCTATGTGTTTACATTTTGGAATTAAAGTGACACTTTATTCCACTTCACGTCGTACATCGTGAGTACAACAGCACGATCCAACGAACAGATCTTCAAGCAACCTCTACGGTTCGTATTCACTCTACTTTATAACAGAATTAAGAAAATACAGAGTCCTTGATAATAATTATGTCACGGATGTTTTCGACCAAGGAACATAAAAAACACCTAGAGATTTTTCCTTTCAACCAAGAAGTAGACGAAGCATCTTGTAGTAAGCAATCAGAGTCGCAAGAAATATCTGTGACACGAGAGACATCACAGAAGTGTTAACGACTGTAGAACAATGCTGGGGAAATCGCTTACGACTGTCACTTCAACACCTAAACTGAAGCGTGTAAAATATATTGTCAGGTACATATATAAACATTCCTATCACCGAGATCAAATAGTCTATAATACTCGTAGTACCACACTCCATGTAAAAGCTGCCTCAAATATAAATGCGCATACCGTAAATCTTATAACAGAATAGTTTTAACAATGTGGTTTCATTTTAGGAGACGCGTTATTCAAGGTTTACGCATGCCTAAAATAATATGAAGATATGAATATTGAAAATTCAATGAAGGCAGTGACTCTGTGAAATGCAATAACTACGAAATAGGAGGCCGTAAAGAATCTCTTACACAAATACACATAGATGTGTTTGTAAAGTAATAAATACTATTTTGTGGGTGAGAATGAGTCACTGCTTGGAAAATATTTCTTTACCTACTTGTTAATAAGTAGCGGTAAAGTACTGAACATCGATATTTTACTACAAATATTTCTTAACCAACTTACGAAGTACTTACCAAGTACTTTTGTACTCATTTACAGAATGTTTACTAAAATTTATGAACGAGACTTAATCTGAAAAGGCAGTCGGCGGCAGGTGCAGGAAGGTCAGGCGGCAGGTGATTGCTGTTGGCAAAAAGTATGCGTGTGTACTTACGAGTATGTACACGCGTTAGAAGTTATACTTCTTTGGCGTATGAAAAAAAATATGTAAGTAAAATGCAATGGTGATCAACGATAGTCATGACAACAATTCTTACATGTAAGAGTATATTGAAGTACAAAGCTAGATGTTGTTTTCTATCAAATTTCGAAAAATTATTCCGGTAATCTATAACATAAAAGAAAAAGTGACCTTTAAAATAAATAATAAAACTATATATTATTATCATTTTATTATAGATTAGATAAATAATAAGCTCTCTTATATTTATATATTGTACCGATTAAATTAACCTATAATGTTTGAAAACACTATTATTACTAAACCCTATAGCAACCTAAGGGTTGCTATAGTCGCAAGTGACGTCGTAAGCGACGGAATGAAAGGACACATGACTTGACAGCTAACTCATCCACCATTCCATGTTGAACAATAACCTCTAAGCCTCGTTGATGATGGCCCTGTAGTGGGCCATGATGGGCTGAAGTTTAGCCTTATTATTTATTACGCATTCAGTTTTATATACTCTAACTATTTATATCGATTGTGGAAAATATGTTAACCAAATATTTTGAATCAAAACAGCTCTATTTAATGCAAACCAAGCAGTATAACTGTATATCAGTGTAACCCGCGTATTATAAACCCTAATAACTGGGTTACAGAGGTCATATAACAGGACTTCGTGAAATGCAACATCTGTAATAACCTGCGAAGATTGACAGAATTATGATCCCTGTTGAGTGATATGTTTATTTCAGTGTTCCTGTGGGTACGTTCTGTTGTGTTAACGATGTATGGATGCTGTTATTGGAACAAATACGCGTGAAGTAGGTGGTGTAAATATTTCAATGTTTGATTCCAATTTACACATCCGACTGTAACACTAGGGATATGGCAGCTCAATGATTCTATATTTGTAAATTTAGCAAGCAAAGCAGTATAAAACAATAAGCTGGATTCCCACGGTCTGTAATTTTACAGACTGGCTTACACCACCACGCCTTAAGACATACACCAGAAGTGTCCGCGATATCACAGTCGAGTTTGTAGCGATGCGTCGCATCTGCTTTATTATAATCTTATATGATTGTATTGAACCTATTGAGCAGTGGGCGCCGGTACCCAGGCGTTGAGAATATTTAATACCATCACGTCAGGCAACCCCGATCTGGACCTGTACCTGTGTATGTCAAATATTTTTTCAGCTGAGACTGGATGAGTCCTCGAATCCTTGTCCACTGGTATTGCATAGTAATTTAATCGTTAAGTTTAATCGTAAATAGTTTTAATAACTAAGAAAATACTAATAAGTGGTTTATAAAAAGTAATGACTATTTTATGTATGTACGCAATTGTGTTTGGTATGTGACTCTAAACAATTTGTTGACAAATAAATAAATAAATTATATCATTAGAGTTCAAAATTACTCACAAATTCTTGTTGGCACAGACAAAAAAGCATCATTGGAAGAGCATTGGTCCGATGGGGGACCGTCGGCCGTCCGTAAAACCACAGACCATTGGAATCAAGCTTTAGAAAAAAATATACATATGACTTACATGTTTCCCGTAATGTTCCTGGTCTTTAAAAATACATGCTTGACCCAAAAATCCAGATTGCGATGCACTGGCCTTTTGAAGTTAAATGTGTGTTTTAGAAATATTACCACTAGCTTTAACAACGAACTAAATTTTGATGAGGCTTGCAACCTTGAGAGCTCTTTGTAAGATTGGGTGATCTTAGTGCACTCTGGAATAAGTGAAGAGGCTATGCCTTATTCCTTCCGTTATAATTCCTATTCCTTCCGGATAAAAGTTCCTTATTAAAAACACTTGTAGCTTGCGTCAATTGAAAGAACATTTTCTTTTATCACTCAGAAGTTATCTCGCTATACACATTGGTATCTCGGGAATATATATATTACTAACAGTGCCCGCAACTTCATCAGCGTGTGAATTTAATTTTTATAAATATATTGTGTGCGTGTCACTGATTCAGTGGAATGACAGTGGCGCCATCTGTCGAAAATCGGTCGTACCAACCCAGGAACCTTCGTGGGCTTATGCACAACAACCTTGCTAAAGATCATCACATGATCAAATGCATAGTTTACGATTGATTTACTC
>DWKC01000323.1:0-13661 GCA_018249195.1 Racta chiria
ATATAGTACTCTATGGCCGCATGTTTTAATTGAATGTATGGTGGGAAATTACACAAAACTGAACAGCGTCAACGTGATTATCACGTGAGTGGCTGCTAGCGGCAAACATTTCTTGAACACTTCCGGCTCCGGTTGTTTTTGTCGTAGTAGATAGCCGTCGTTAAGCTTTATCGAGGGCCTTCGGACGGCTAAAAAATTCCCGACATTTAGTTTGGCCACATATACTTTCAGGAATCCGCATTGGCGCTGCATCTGGGAGTTTGCTCTAGGCTTCGTCGGTCATCAGGAGTGCTCAGAACAGAGGTATTAGTGGGTTGAAGCCGAAAAGCATCATATATTTTTTCATGTACAAGTTCATGGTCATTACAATTTATTAAAGCTTTTAAAACGCGGTGATTACCAATGTAACATAAAATACCAAACGTACCGACGAAACTTGGTAAATCGTAATATAGTATAAATCCTTTGAGCAATGCTCCACCTAATATCGCCAGGTAACCGGCTCCAGCGCGGCAACGAGCCGTGAACGACGAGCGCGAACATATCCATCATAGCCCCCGCGCCCGCGGCCCTCGCCGCGCAAATATTCTCAGATATTCATTTCCCGGGGTAATATTTAATAACGCGGAACATAACACCGCGATTTACCTATTCCGCACACATTCTATGGTAGCTCTCCTAGTTCCACTACTGATGTTCGATGTGTTCTGGCTACAACCTATTAATGGCCCATTCCTGAGCCAGGTCTCTCCTTAAAGGCCTATAAAAATGTAAAGGTTCTTGATTCTCATCTTGACAACTTGTGAACACACCAGATTTTTAAAAACGACCACATTACACCTTTAACATACTAATAACTTGGGTCGTAATAATTTTTCATTATCACAATATGCGATATTTGATCAAATAACTAATAGAAAACCTATTGATAAATTTTGAAAGTAATAATATAAATATCTATGGACAATTCACACACCGCCACATGATCCCAAACTAAGCTTAGTGCTTGTATTACGGTGATCAGCCAACTAATAAACATACACATATATTTTTAAATACATACTCAAATATGCGGATTCCTGAAAGGATATGTGGCCAAACTAAGTGTCGGGAATTTTTTAGCCGTCCGAAGGCCCTCGATAAAGCTTACCGACGGCTATCTGACAAAAACAACCGGAGCCGGAAGTGCTCAAGAAATGTTTGCCGCTAGCAGCCACCCACATGATAATCACGTTGACGCTGTTCAGTTTTGTGTAATTTCCCACCATACATTCAATTAAAACATTATTGTAGATATATTATTAAACTTTCGGAAAGGTCCTATGCGTTTTTTCTTAATAATTTCCTAAATTATACGCTTTAAAATATAGACCAGTATTAGGTCAATAATCTGAAAATAGGATCATATTTATATTAAGCACAGATATCAGATCTATCCTGCACTGAGAGTTGGGCGACAGATGGCCAGTAATTATCCAATTCAGCTAATCATCGGCATGGTTATCGATCGAATTAATATAAATGTCCTCCCCTGACATTACGGTAATGCTGATTCTGGCCGAGTATCAATAGACGGAAACAGCGCTATGATTAATGGGAGCGGGGTGTGCTCCATCATTATATTTAATGCTCAGATGATGTAATGACCGACATCCAGTCACTGACACTTGACAAATGTCGCCAAGGGAATCAATCGATGCGGTACAATGTCTTTATTGTTGACACAAATCATCAATGATATTCTCAGTTCCCTCTTCAATGTGAAGAAGTACACCTTCAGCACTTAGGTAGTAATAGAGAATTTTCGAGTTAATAAGTATAACTTTAAAAGCTAAACTATTAAATGAAATCATCAATGCCAAGAACCGAAGCATTTGTAATTTAGTGTATGGTCCCACTACTTCAAGTGTGTTATTATTTATAGTACCGCCATTGTCTCTATCCTTATTTCGGTCAGGATCTGTAACAAGGCCTTCAACAATGAACCAGGTACTCGAGTACTCGCGTGAACGAATACTAGGAGCACAAAGAGTTACATAACGTGTCACCGAGCCGCACCTAAGCTCGAGACACGTAGAAACAATCACGCGCTAACACAAAGATCCTGCCTTTGCACGCGTAACCTAAAACCCAGGCCTTAACGACGCGCGGCTGAGGGGGAGGTGGAGGGGGAGGGAGAGTGCGAGTCTCGACCTACTTTGTTTTCGTGTTCGTATCTGCGTATCGCCAACACACTCTGCGTGCCAATAAAGAAACAGCTGATCATCGAAAACAGTAACAGTAACTTTACAACATTTGTCTCAGATAGGTGACTTACGAAACGCCCATGGGCATGTTTCGCGAGAACATAATATTGTTCGTCTTTTATGTTCGTTCACCATGATTTTACATGGGTTCACGCAATAAAAACACAGAACATTCATCACAAAAAATTCTGTTCTGTATCTAAGTGTAATAAATATACAATATATGTATATATATATATATATGTATATATATATTAATTCCAAATAATATGGAAAACATGATAAGGAGCTTTCCACAAGATTAATAATAACTATAATAATGTCTATGGACACCTGACAGACGGCCAGCTGAACCCAAACTAAGCGTTAGCTTGTACTATGGTGATCAGACAACTGATAAACATACATATATAGTTTAAATACATGTATATGATGTTTTTATACCCACACACACACAGAACAAACATTCTATGTATGTAGTATGTCCTGGGTGGGAATCGAACCCATGACCTCAGTCTTAGCAGGCAGGTTTACTAACCACTAAATCAACAGGCCAGTCTAAAAGCTTAAGAAACTCATTGTTTAATACAAATTTTTCGAGTAAGGAAGGCATAAATTCAGGTAAACTCAATATAAAATACATGAACGTACTCATAATTCTATGATTCGTATACGTGCGATGGCTGTATTACAGCAACAAATTTAGTCTGGTTTTCCTATATATAAACGATCCTTCTTTAAAAATAGGTACCTCTCTCCCTCATGTAGCAGGTGAAGTGCAAGCCGCCGTAAGACTTAACGTAAAAGGTATGACGTATCGTAAGAAGCTTACAGGAGCTTCTCCACAAACATTTAAGTAATCTGGTGACTTACTCGTAGTTGCCGCAAACTTGTCGATGCTGAATGGAATTTTGCTCTCGATTCATCTATTGGGGCTCTAACCTTCATTCTATAATATTCCGGAATATTGTGTCATTAGATTCTCGAAGCTGAATTTTACAGCTCGATGTATAAATCAAATATTTGTACCAGGAACTGCTTTTAAAAATCACGTCTTTTAATGAAGCAAATCCGTACAAGTTTTTACTTATCTAAATCTGAGCTCTATAGAGAAAACGAAACCACAACTCGATAAGGAAAGATTGAAAACGATAGTGAAGAGGAGTTATTAAAATCACGTCAATGTTATTTAGAACGGCGTCAATGACAAATAATTTCAAGTCATTTGCTCCAAGCATAGTGATGTTCAACGACAAATAGGCGTCGAGTTCTGTTACTCCACACCACAGCGCATTAGTGACTTCATTCTAAATTGCGTTGTTGGTTGTGATGGATAATATTGTGGGGGTGTGTGGGGTTATATTGTGGGTAAATCGAGGATTATTCCTCGATTCCTCGATGGTTATACTATAGAAGGGTATCATGAGCCCCTATCTCTGAGGGGGCACTTTTCTTTCTGGTTTTCTGCTCAGCCTCACCCCCCACTTGTTGCGCTGTGCATTACAGGCATCTATCACTTGTAACCACGCTCACTGCGCTCGCGCAGAATGCGAAGTATACGGATGGCCACTGCATGGATACGTAAGAAAAATGTAGGATATGAAAAAGTGGGACCTAGCTGGTTTTTTAGTCTAGTGCTCCTTCAGGGAAAGAGATTTGTTTAATAGATGGTTCTACTTAGCGAAATTACGCCAGAAAACCCAACAACAGCAGCCACAATCTCCATTCGTTTCAGGAATTTTCATTTCTTTTTTACTAATTTAAAAAAGAATTACGAGTAAGTTTTCCTGGTCTTTTTTCTTTCATCATGCATACAGTAAAGTAGTAACTTGCCTGCGTTGGTCCCGACTACTTATATTGTGGAGGTCTTCAAGAGGTGAGTGAATAGGCATTTGCTAACTTTTCTATTCTCTAATAATATTCTAGAATGTTATTATAAATTTCTCTAATAATATTCTAGAAGTAAAATAAAGATAAATGCGACGGGAGCCCGTTTGGCTCGGTGTCGGTCCAAGTGGACGTCATGCTACTTCGGCTTTGCGTCATGTCGCGTCGGGCCGCGGAGGGAGGGGTCAAGGGGCGCGGGGTGCGGCAGGCCATCTGGCATTCACAGCACACGCCGATTGGTTATCGGATTAGATGCCACAAAATGTCGACTTTTACCGGATTTGACATATTTATGGTAACTTTAACACATAAAATTATTGCAGTCTAGCGCAAGTGGGACAGTTTCTGAACTTTGGCTCAGTCTTGGTACAAAATACGTTTACACTCCAGTTTAAGAAATTCCTAACAGTTCAGGTATATAACTAACCAAAGTAAGTAACGAATACCAACAATAAAGATAAAAGAGGTGAAAAATAAACCAACCTGTAAAAAATCTCATACAAAGACCCACACAATTGTTTTGGTTATAACTAACAAATGACTGATTCATTTCTGATGATCGATAACTGAAGGATTTATCAACTGATTGTTTTGATTATTATATTTTACTTAATATTTATAGAACAATATGTTACAGTAGATATTTGTAGGATAACATTTGACATATCGACAATGGACCGTTTGTTGGCAGACGACAAATAAAATTATTGAAGCTGCTTCGCGCCTTGGCCCGCTTTTTTACTTCATTATATTTTAGGGTCCTTGTGATATATACGCGAGACACCACACGACCGATGGTGGAAAATAAAGCTTTACGAAGAATTACTTTGAAAGCAGGCATGACGAATGGCGGTCGCGTCACCAATGCGGTTTTTGATAAATTATTCACGCCTTTACGTCGCTATTTTCTTATTTGGGAACAATTGGGTTTTCGATTTGATTAAAAGTCAAATATTGAATACTATTCATCGAATTTAAATGAAAATTATGGAAAATCAAGCTCGAATTTAATTCAGAACGTATGTCAGATGATTGATGGATTCTTCGAACAACATCGAGCTTATTGTCTACGTACCTACTAAGTAGCGGAGCTGTTGTTGACTTTCGACTGACTTTAATTTATCATAATGTAATCAGTATTGATAGCCTCGTTATTTACATATTACCAATTTTGCCGTCTAGTTCTGATCTGACTGGTTGAGAGCCAGTTCGTCTTTAGCTGTGAAGGTATTGGACGTCTTTGGTATTTCTGATGTATGTGGGTGACGGATCACATTTAACAACTTGTCTGCTCGTTTGTCGATTTCCATAAAGAAAAAGCATAATATTTTGATAATTATCTTTTTCCCGTACATAGGCATATATTCGTATAGATATAGAGACACCATTATCCAGTATTTAGTTCCTGGTGCACCTTCGCATAGTTTACCGACGCTGGAACAACGGCAGTCACCAGCCACCTCAAGTTTTAATGAATTCGGGCCAATCCGCGCGCTACGTGCACTATCTCGATCGGAGAACGGCGCCGAGGTCAGAAAAACTATAAAAGGTTTAAACTCATTGTCCCGCTTTTTAAGAGATCTCGCAACCTGGGTTAGCGAAAATTATGTTTGGCTCTCGTGAAGCCGGCTGTTTGTTTTATATTTGTTGTTACGAAAGGTCGGATCTGTAAAATAATTTTCGAACTCATTTTGCTCCGAGCGTAAATGGAATACTACTTACGACTGGTCTACGACGTACGAAGCTTGCAGGTACGATGTAAATTGGGTTGTGGGATATGGAATTAAGGTTCAAAATCATATGGGGATTCCGGGTAACGACCGTCTTTATTCAGCGGGTTCTCGTGTTTGAAGGAATGAAGTGACAAAATTTGAAGCCAGTGAGGGAGCGTGTTATGGAGAAAGATATGCTCGGCACACTATGGTTACCGACCGAATTCAACATAAGGTAATTAGCTGACATTAAATGCAGTATAACCGACGTGGTGTATATAGACTTATAGTTCGGATAGATGGGACTATATGATTTACAAATCTTTTACATTTTTGGCGCAGGTCTAAGCATAGATATTGATAAAGGGTTTATGACTATTTATTTATTTATTTTATTTTATTGTTAATCCAACAGCGTTTATGTACAATAGTTACTTATGAGTAAATCTTCATTTAACAATGTTGCCAACACGGGTTACACAGGTAATGTTAAAAATATAGTGAACTGGTTGGTTTTGTGGAGTACGTGCAAGTTTAGGTGTCAGTTTGTGCGTGTATGTGTATGTGCGTGTGTTTGTGAGTGAATGTGATTGTGTGTGAGTGTGTGTGTGTGTGCATGCGTGTGTGCGTGCGTGCGTGTGTGCGTGTGCGGAAATTTATAGTTTAATATAGTTAGGAGAGGTGCAATTTTTTTATTTCTTTTTTGAGTCGATACATATACGAGTATAAGACTATTTGATAAAGGGTCTATCTTGTACTATTTTTTATTTCCAGTAAAGATTTGTCTAGTCTGGGTCTTTTCTAGGTAAATCAGTCTAAGTCTGTGCTGCAGATACGGTTACAACTGCGGATCTTACTATATAAATGAGCGTATCAGGGAGATAAATGGCGTCTTGTTCGGTGATACCCGTCAGGAGGTAGCGCATGCTGAGTGCTCCGCGGTCTCCAGCGGGTGGGTGCCTCGGAGATGTTTATATAAAATTAGACTGAAGTAAATCATGTTGAATGAAGCACTCGGAGCCCTGCGGCTTGTATGAGTTGTAAGTGAATGATAAGGTTAAGAAACAGCGGGTCGGAAAATAGATAGGCAAAGTAAAATTTACAGTTGTTTGATGCCAAGTTAGTTATAGTAGTTTTTGGTAATATGTTAGTCAGTAACGCTCTTTGTTTCTATCGCCTGTGTTCTAGCACAGTATGCTGTTATAAATATTACAGCTGGAAAAAAATGTTTGGACATATTGAAATTATTGCGTATTTCATTATAATTTTTGTGCATATAAATGCGGTGCTACACTCTCGCTAACGGCTTCCAAGCGATATGATACTCAAGGCGGAGAAATAAAATATAATTTTAGTAAACCACTTCAACTCAACTCAATCATTAGTTTCATCATAGAAACATCGAGCTCACTTGATGAAAGTCAAAATATTGCCTGAAACCTAAGTCGAAATCATTATAATTTTATTATTATGCAATATGATTTAAAAATTTGTAAATAATCCCACGGTAATGCCTTAAGTCTAAGTAGACAATACCTACCTAACTTGCCATCGATCTAAAATAATCTCCTTCTCTCTCGCCTCCACCAAACCCCCACCGCTCCTCCGCCACGTCGTTGCAATATGATCGAACGTGTGAAAATGATTGTAGAGAGACCGCCCTGTCGCTGCAGTGTCTAACGTTGCTCAACAACGTACAACGACATTTAACGATATCGATTGCGACTCATTAATCAACGTATCATCGAACGTGAAACATCGAGGGAAGCTCGCTCGCTAACCAGGGAAGGGTGGAGGGCTGCGCTACTACTGTATTAACTGTACTATAGTTGATATTATACGGTATTGATTGATATCACAAAAACAAAAATGTATGCTATTGAATTAAAACTATAACGGACCCATATTTGTAGATATATTGATATATGAAACAGATGTCTTTGTTAATTAAGAACAAAAAGAAAATGGAACTAGTAATTCACCGTTACTTCGCGAAATCTGTACCATAGTTCTGAAGCTTCTTTTAGGCCAAATTTTTTGTGTTTTAAATGTAAAGAACTAGCTATAAGGAAATAGTGTTTTTGTAAATACATTAAATTATTAAGTACTACTTAATTCGATACAGTAATATAAAAAAAACACTTGACAAAATTACCATTTTTAAAGTGTTTTTTTTCCCGTTGAGTTAACTGTTTAAGTTTTATTTGACGCATGTCACGTTAAATTTGTTCGACAACTTCACTAAAGATGGCAGTAGTAATACTAAACTTCTTTTAACTTTAACTTTTTAAGCTTAGCTTTATTGAATTCCCATTATCATTTATTCCCATCATAAAATTAAATACCTGAGTAGTGTGAAACGAAAATTTTCCCAAAATCTTATTACACACGGCTGTAATCTGAAAACAGTTTAAATTGCATCGTGGTTTCATAAAACCACATATAAGTTATTATATTTTTAGTATCCCGTCTTAGGTGTACCGTAGCGAAGCGACAGCAGTTACTAGTAAATAAATAAATCAGTATATTTGTGTCGGGCGCACCGACTGCTCCAACTGTTAATGAAGACATATAGCTGCGCCACAGAGTACGGCAGTGATGCCCAGAGCTGCCAGTATATACAAAAAAAAACAAAAAAACATGCATAATGTCGCATCGACGACGCTAATGATATGACCGCCTTCGGTTATTTCCGGAACTAAATAGCACTTTTTGTAACCAAACCGTTTTTATGGAAATGCGTTAAGTGCGGAGCCAAGTTATGTCCCTCGTTTGTTTTAAAAAGAGATAATATTTTATCATCTTATATTTTGTTGCACAATTATTTTATGAACCCAGTTCTTTAGATATATTTTGCTGCCCATTAGCAGGATGTGAATTGAAAGAACAATTCACATCCAAGTTTGGCCTCAATCAATTATCATCCAAAAAATAATTTCCTAAAACAGATATTTCAATTATTTTTAGAGTAGTCGTCTACTGAGTTGATTATTGTTAGTTGACACACAAACACATAGCCGCTATGTTAGTACAACTAGCCACACACACACACACAGACCTCCGTCGGAGAACATCCGCTGATAGATCTCGTCGCAATCTGCAGGAAGCAAAATGATTGGTCAGTTTAGAAGAAAACATTATTACTTGACAACTCATTATAGATCCACTGTAGAACGTTACTTGGAAAAAGAGCTCATGTCTTCGTAGCATGGGGTTTAAAAACCCCATGTCATAGCGTGATGGGAAAGCTTATTATTATTATTAAATTTAATATTATTATTAAGCTTATTATTAAAAAAATATTTTTCTAGAAGAATACTTTATGTCTTTCTCAAAATATATAAGATCCAATTTGAGATGAAAATTAAAAATGTTTAAAAATCTTTGCACCGTGCTATAAGTCACCTCGGATTGCGTCACGTATTCTTATTACTCACGAGCACCTCGTACGACCTTAATTAGTGCACCCAACATCACCACTACGTTACTACTTCTAAGCTACATCTTTTCAGAAATTATTCGCAACGAATTAAAACACTAGAAAATTTTAATGATATCATGGGACAAATACATTATTCAGACGATGTTTAAGTACACCTGGTGTGCTTGGAGGATTGCGCTGTAACCTTGCGCTCAATTATGGGTTAGGTAATATAATTTTTATATTTATTATGCCGACAAAACTTCACGTACAAAATACATATCTTTGGACAATTCGCACACGGCCGTCTGAGCCGAAACTCAGCGTTGCTTGTACTATAGTAGACAACAACAGATAGACATACATATATATTTTTAAATACATATCTAAATAAATATTTTTACCGAACATACAGAACAAACATTCCTGATTATCACAGAAAACTTTGACCTGGGTGGGAATCGAACCCACGACCTGCGGCTTAGCAGTCAGGCTTACTGACCAGACCAATAGACCAGGCTACGAATACAATTGTGAACGTCTTTCTGAATGTGAAGAATACTTTATAATACACTATGAACACAGTAACATAATTGTAACTTTACCTACTTTAACTATTTTGAGACAATAGCTAAAAATTAATAAGTTATCAATAAAGGATAAGCTTCCTTGGAAGCCTTAATAGAAAAGTTTCTTGAAGACACACTGTTCTTCAAACAACATTATTTTGGCTCTAAAATCGAACAGTATTAATACGCTGCAGAACGAGAGAAATTGCCGACAGACAGAAAACGCATTTAAATTTAAGTGATTTTGATAAGAGAAGGTCTAACAGTATTGTGAGCGGTGGACGAGCACAAAGCAACATCGAACGGCACTCCTGCGGCAGCTGTTCCAGCCACTGTACCGTAAACGTGTTTGCGTCACCTGAATTCACAATTTCCCCAACTTGTGCATTTACGCAGATTGTTCCGTTTCGTGGCATTCAATAAGAGAAACGGTATTGACCCGATTTCCGACAAGACATTAGGTCGCTGGCGACTGGTGGCTGGCGCGGCGCCAGCGAGCTGACCTCCACCAGCGCAAGCCAACTCACCGCACAAATTATGAGAAAATCACTCTCCTGCTACGTGAAACCTCTTAATGGTAAGCCGAAATAAATTTCGATTTTGGTTTGGAACAATTTTGCCAAGTTCTTCCGTAAAGTCTTATAACAAGCCAAACTTGCTATCATTGCGAAGTACGAGGCGTACCAGAGATAGATTTTAGAAACACAAATATTTTTTTTTAACTGCTCTGCTCCTAATACAAGTATAATCGACAGATCGCAACCGGTATTTATGACATCGGTATATTTGAAATTAATTATCAGTAATCTAATAGTGAAGATAATGTATGTATGTATGTAGATTGAAAACTTCAACGACAGTAGATGATAAAGTTAGTTATCGCTAACAGTAACATTGCAACAACAACAACACAACAACAATATTGCATTGTCGTTGACGAGTTCAGACAGGTCGTCAATTACACTTCGCGCTCTAGCTGTAAGCAAACATACGATGTACGAGCGATCGATCGAATCGTTTCGTGATCGTTCTATTATTGTTACAGCGATCATCCCGACCCATCCTGTATCGATCCCTGTAAAGCTGGCTTCCTACGATGCGTGATCTTATTGTGATCCTAAGATCCTATGCAATTTGAAACCGACAAACCAAGACGGTCCCGTCTGAGCTACCACAGAACGCTCTCTTCTAACAGTGCAGTGAGTGCTCATTCTTAAGATCACAGACCGAAACGAAATCTTTAATACGTGGTCGAAGGCTTACTTACCACTTATTTGTTCGATACTTCAAATAAATACATATAGTAACTGTCCGAATTTGTAACTGATCGCGGTCTGTACATGGATAATATTTGGGAAAAACTATTACTGGGTTATTTTTTAGAAAGGAATAGACATTTATTTTTACCTTTAGTCTGTTTGTTCATGTATCTGTTAGTCACTTTGTGCAAGTTAATCTCAGAAATATCTGATGCGATTTGAATGCGGTTTTCACTGATGTATTGCGCTAAGCTTGGATTAACGTTGTATTGAAATCGGTTAACAAATATAAACATATATTAATTCAATGTTTAAAAACGGTCCGTTCGCTTACCCAGGCGTAGCGCGGGCAAGTCAGTCCTCTAACAAATAAAACAGAATAACTTAACTGATTTTAAATTAGATTTGCTGCATTAAACATAATATCTTTAATTGCTTTTAAATCCAATACTTAATGTATTATGACGATTCATCCGTTTAATAATTGTTTTATCCCGCTGATCTGGTCTCAGTGATTATTTCCGCTGCAGGCGGTCGTTCGCCCGCAAGCTTATTGTACTATTTTGTATACAGCTTAGGTTTATCGGATCATCCCCCTACTGCAGCAACTGCGGATTATTTTTTATAGTTTATCCCACACGATAGTTGACTGACTACAAAATGCTGCGTCCAGTGTGCACGATTAAACCCTGGTGTACTTCCGATCCGATAAATACATTGAACTGTTCTGCTGGTATGATTGATGTTTGTGGAAAGTACAAAACAAGAAAATGGTTTACGATTTTTTTACAACCTTAAAATAGATCCGATAGTAGAGTAGATCCTTGAAGATGTTGTGGGCGAGCCGAGCTTTGAAAGTAAGTTGAGTTGAGAGTAACTACTTCAGTTGAGAGTAACCACTTCAGTCGAGAGTAACTACTTCAGTTGAGAGTATAGTCGGATAACGCTTTTCAACTAATGATTGATAAAAATAGGATCGGAAGTATCATACGGTAAGTGTAGAAGCGGTCACACATCTACGCTTCAGACTGTCTGACTTCACACAGAGGACTAAAAGTACATTGAAACGGAAATTTCCAGATTACCTTGAAGCTAAACGGTTATAAACATTATACAAATTCGAAGTAATCTAATTGCAGCGATATTCTCTAACATTGATAAATTTGCAGCGCGGAGCCCGGAGCTAAAATTTGAACATGCATATAGTTTTAGATGAAAATGCTGGATATTAGCAAATTAAGGCCGATTACAAATTTGCCTAATTGTTCATTTTCACGGATATCATATATTAATATACACGTCACTATTCCACTGCGGTCGGATACTGACGATACTCGCGACTTCAACTGTCTATTTTGATCCATAATCATATTCTAATAAGAACGTTCCTACAATATTTCTGCAATTTGGAGGCCGAAATATACCTAGATGAACAGTCGATAAGATAAAGCAAAGTAAACAATGTCATTAACGCTTCGTGTAAAGAATCTAAGGAACTCTAACTGTAACTTCTATTAAATTTGTGTTTTGATTATAATATGGGAATCGGAAACTACATGCTGACGATGGGCTTATTACGCAAAAGGTAATTGCTAATTTGATAAATTTATCAAAACAAGTTTTACGTTTCTGTAACCCGTTTCTGCATAATTTTGTTAAAGTATTCTATATCTACTATCTATATTTATTTATATATAGACTATATATAGACTACGGTACGCTTACCTTTTTTACTGATTAGTGACGTATTCCTATAGTAGTTTTATTCATCGTTCAAACGTACAGTTATCAACACAAGCACTCACCGACAACGTGCAGCGTCACGAAGAAGGACCTGACAGGCTGCGTGGAGACCTGGCACTCGTAGACGCCCGCGTCGCGCTGCTGCGCCCACTTGATCTGGAGCGTCCAGTCGTCCGTCTGCGGCGAGTGCGTCGCCTGGAACCGCTGGTCCGACGTGTACGTGTAGCCCGCCACCGTCAGGATGTGCAGGTCGCGGTGACGGATCCATGACACCTGCAAGTTATACGCATTGGTTACACAAACGCACCCATTTTCCTATGACGTCGCTGATTAGCAAAATATTGATAAGTTGGGCTGTTTAAAAACTAGAAGATAAACTTGTGTTCCTCTCATCTTCCCAGTCCGCAATGCGTACCGCACGTTGTCCGTTGTGTTCCAAGTAAACTTGGATCCCAGTCATATTGTACAATCAGCAACAAATGGTAAATGATCAAATGATTTTGATTTCCATAATGGTGATTTACTATCAACACGTCTCTACACGTTTGTTAACAAATTTTGTAATAAAGGTAAAATGGTTATGAGTAATTTTAGGAATGTTCATGCGTTCGTTAATGTCAGGGTATTTATTTATAAAACATATTTGTAGGACCAACAACCTAAGCTAAGACATGCTACAAACTATGACTTCAGTGATTTCAATCCACTACCTAACGAGAACGGGTATCTCATCACACTGAGAAAGCCTAGAGAATAATACACTATACTGCTCCTGTGCGGATTGGTGGACTAATGTTATATTGATTATTGTTACAATAAAAAAA
>DWKC01000324.1:0-13653 GCA_018249195.1 Racta chiria
GTATGTTTATCAGTTGTCTGATCACCATAGTACAAGCTGACGCTTAGTTTGGGGTCAGATGGCCGTGTGTGAGTTGTTCTAACATATTTATTTATTTATTTATTTTATTTATTTAATCTGTTAAGGTTTTGTGGATTCTACAATCCACCATTGAATCTACCACGAACAATACTATAGTTAAATATGTACCTAATTTACCTGCCTGCCTAAGTACCCGATAACCAAGGTACTTAATATCTTACCATGTAGTAGAGATAGTTTGCTTGCACCAGTATGCTTTGTTTTGGATCCACCCATCCACTTCCTATTCCGATGCCCTTCAAATTAACTTTTAGTCGCTTCTTTTGTATAGCCTGTAAAATTGAAGTTTAATGTTAGGTTGTTTGTTAACGTAGGTCAGGTTAGGTTAGTGAAGTCACTAATGACTCGCGGAGAACATACTGTCATGGGGTTCTTCATTAAATATCTAAATAACATAATAACTATATTACTCAAAACAAAACATTGTTTGTTGTAATGTATACTATGTATATGGGCTTTAGTTGCCTGACATGAATAAATAAAGAAACAAACAAACAAATAAATAAATAATATAAAAATAAGTGCCACTACTTATTTTTAATCACGAGGAGCGATCCAGTCCATTTCAAAAGTCGGTAACAATATTCAGAAAACTACGATCAGGGAGAGAACCACTGCTCAAGAAGTACATTGTGCTAGGATAGTGCAAAACGACTAGCATATGCAAGGTATCTTGACTGGGGCATGAGATTAGAGTGCAGTGAAGTTTACTGACGAGAGTAAGGTAAATCTTTTGAGTGGTGGTCGGACTAGGGTATGAAGTCGAGAAGGGGACAGATTTTCGGACGCTTGCATCCATAAAATTTAGCGGGGAGATCTCCCGCCAGGCGAGGTGTCATGCCTGAGGAGCGGCCGAGCTCCGACTGTCGATGTTCGGAACTTGTATATATGCCGACGACGTAGAAAACTCCGATAGCGTGATTCAGGTTTCTTGAGACGTCCCCGTGTGACGTATGTGCGATGTCACCACATGTGCATACATTTAGGTATACCCTTAACTTAGGTACATTAAATAAAATATACATTCTTAATTCCTTATTTCGAAATGTATTTTTCTGATTTTTTTACATTAACAATAATAATATTTTAAACCATCCTACCCTATGGGTTCAAACCAATGAGCACGAGTCTCTTCTCAAAACTGAAGTTATCCTGTACAAAAAACTACTATACATTACCTTTACAGCCAGCATTGGGCGTGACCTCAGCATATGCGTTAGCGCAGGCGTCGCACGCGCGGCCAATGACGCCGTCGCGGCAGTGGCACTGGCCGGAGCCCGTGCCGCACGAGCTGTTCACAGACCCCGCCGCGTAGCACGCGCACGGCACGCACTGCGAGGACGACCCCGTGGGCTGGTAGTGGTTCTCCTGTTACAAACCATGTTATATGATGATATAAGAGGTAAAAGAAGCGATTTTCATGCTAGTTTCGATCCCGGCGTGTGTTGATAAAATGTAGTCTATGTGTTATCCCAGACTATAATCTATCTCTGTGAAAAATTTCATTTAAATCTATTCAGTAGTTTGGCGTGAAAGAGTAACAAACATCCATCGATCCATCGTCACAATTTTTCACACTTATAATTTTAGAGGAACGCGCCATCCAGTGAAATACAAAATCATTAATGAAATTATTGGTTGCTTAGAATCAAACTGTTCTGTATTAAGGCACTGCTCCCTGTCATTTCAATATTTTACAAAATTACACGAACATGAACAAGTGTTGGCACGCACGCAAACACGCACGGACTTACAGGAATAGAACGACAAAAGTACGGAAAGTGATAAGTTGTAGAAAAGCGCTATAGATTGTATATTTGCAGCTTTATTGCAATCTCATAAGGCCGTCGAAGGTAGAGTCTAAATATTTTGGATAATAAGCTACTGTTAAATCTGTATTCGTAGTACTATTGGGAATATGTGTTCTGTGTCTGCTAACCCAAAGAGAGTTGGAAACAATAGTATCCTCACCTTGCAGTGACATTCTCCAGTGCGTGGATGACAATGCGGGTGTTTCCCGGATGAGGGTGCTCCACAGGCGCACGGTCCGCAAGCCGCGGCACCCCACCAGCCGCGCGGGCAGCTGGCCGCAGTGGCAAGGGCGCAGCCCGAGGCTAAAACAACGAATATCACATTTGGATTGCGGAGAAAATTGCACAAAATATGTCTAAGCAGCTTTGTGGAAGCAAAATAAATACATATAAAATATTATTGCATGTATCAGTAGAGTAGAGATTGTGAACCAGCTTTTTGATCATTAACGTTAATTGTACTTCCATAGTTTGATCGTTTGGAATTATATGTCATAATTTGTACTATAGTGCTTATTATTCATAGTATGGCCATTTGTACTAAGCTTATGCAATCGATCTACTTAAGCTTATTCGAAGACACCTGCACCTTTGGGTTTAAAGACTTTATCCCGAAAAAGCGTCTCAGTTTGTTACAAATAATAATATTTTTTATAACAAAATAATAAAATATAATTATAACAATTTATGATAAAAATACAGTAGGCAGTTTATTTATTAAATATTATTTTACTCATATGATGGTTTTATTACCAGTCATAGTGTATCCTGTGTCGCACTGGCAGCGGTACCCGCGCTCGCTGTCGTCGGGCACGCAGGCTGCGTGCGCTCCGCACGGCAGCATCTCGCACGCGGCCACGCACGCAGGCCCGATGCGGCCGTGCTCGCACTCGCACTCAGTGTTGTCCCACGAAGACACGCATTTACTCTATTACAATTAAATTTTAGAATATTAATGAAGATAATAATTTGCTAAACATAAATAAACGGATAGATCGACAAGCAATTGTATAGACTTCTATACAACGAGGCTACTTTACCCACGTCTTGCTACGGACCCGGATTTTTACGTACGTAATACATAGTATTAAGTTTATAATCCGATAGAGTCATTTTAATTAGATGGAACAGTTCAGCATAAGTTAAAAACCGACCACAATTACCAAACAATCCTCTTTTCAATCAATCTTCAATGTTCCTTCAACAACGAAAATTTGTGAATACTAAGAAATGCATTACACAAAAATAATGTAATTAATTTAAAATTTTAATATTTAATGCTTTCTCACAGTTTAAAATGCTTAATTTATATTTATAATATCCAAACTCACGTATAGCGGACACTTGGAATCCATGCAGTCAACAGTGGAAGAACAGCCGTCGCGAACGTTCTCCCGTACAGTGGGCCGGTTCAGCAGCGACTGAGAATTACCTATACGAACATCCTGCAAAAACAATGATAATGAAAAATTTATTTTGCTTGTTGGCCTCAACCAATGTCACAATAATGAGCATAAGTCTTTCCTCAGAACTGAGGAAGCCTGAAGCCTAGTCCACTACACTGCTCCGTCTCGTAAGCATTAATAAGTGATTTCCCATTATTAAAAAAAAAAGATTAAATTAATTAATTATGACACACTTCGGTAAGAGAACATTTTAAGAAACGTGCGCATCTACTCTCTCCACATTTTAATGTTGTCAAACCTTACTGTTGGATCATGCCAAGGGATGCCTAGCTAGGACGACTATACCTTATGATTATAAAATTTACCGTTATTAAGTCACAAATTATCTTATGAATGTTTTATCGCTTTTTTTAAATGAGTACCCGGAGATTATTTCCTTTAGCTTATTATTTTCTTCTAGCGTTAGCTCAGAGTTCTCGTAAAGAACGTAGATTCTTAACAAAGCTGATGATAAGCAAGTCAGGTATTGTCTACCGAGATAGGCGACTGATTTTTAAATCATTAGTCAATTTTACTTTAATACCTTACTTTAGTTTAAACTAAAGTATATAATAATTAATTATTATATAAATAATTAATCATAATATTAGATTTTTGACTTTCGTTAAGTGAGTTCCTAATTCATGTTGAAATAAAAAGATATATTTTGACTTAATTGTCGCGGGACAACTTTGATAATTAAACCTAGTGTTTGATTGTATAAAATTTATTGATTGATAACTTATACTAATTTGTCAGTGAGAATGAGTACAGCCGACCGGTCGGTATTGTAAAGTGTAATGAATGACTGACTGATGAATGACTGACTGACTGATGAATGAATGTGATGTGCGGGTAAGCGCGGTCAGCAATGTGCGGTCAAATGCCGTACTTTGATAACTTACTCACCTGAATACATCCCTTAAAGAACTCCACATCAGCGGCAAACAACCCAGACATACTATCCGGGCCTCCAATCAATATCTTCCCTATATACTGTCCCTGGATCTTATTGGCCAATACTGGCAAGAGCGCGTGTCTTAGTCCGTAGTCGATGCTAACGGCGATATCAGTGCCGAGCCATTTGATCTCAACGCGGTGCCACTCGCCGTCGGCCAGCGTGGTCGATGGTAGAAACATTGTTTCGCCGTTGTACGAGTAATGGAGAAGACCGTCTTTTAGCTGCGAAAATGGAAAGGTTTAAAAATTTTCAGTAAATTTCTCTTCAAAGTGTTACTGATGAGAATTACTTTCTTCCTGGCAGGCAACGCGTTGGTGACACCAAGGGCGGTGGCGATCACATACCATCAGGTGATCCGTCTGCCCGTTTGCCTCTCGTCACATTCGTTTCCGGTCTTGTCTGTTATAAATATGTTCATGAAGAATTAACTTTTTTTTTTATGTTAAGAGTAGGCAAAGTCATATGTCACAGACGTGTCATATGTCAATGACTTTTTCATATATCCTGTATACAAACTTATATGGTAATGCACATACTATGTACAAGATCTCAACTTATAGTCCTAGTTACGTGAACAAAACCATTTCACATTCTTCACTTTGATGTAGATACTAAAACTTAAAAATAAACTTCTATAATAACTATAAAATTCTAAATTATTATATTATGTTTTGTGACGGACGGCAAGCCAGCCAAACAACCGACCCACCAATTAGCTCTTCCATCGCCAAGTCAAGGAATGTGCTAATACCTGTACACAAATACACAGTTTATTTTGTTTGGAAATAAATAAAAAAAAATGTATCATTCCATTGTGAGGCCCTGAAACTAGATAAATATTTCATGTTACTCAGTGTAATGTAGATTCTAATGGTGTATTAGAGAATAATCGAACCAAATAATTTTTGAGTTAATTAATTGGTAGTCAATTATTAATTACATTAACTCCGTAGTTTTCCTTATTAATTTTAAAATAATCAAGTTCATAACTCAATAGAAATAACTTATTTCAAACCAGCTATGCCAGCGACTCCGTTCGCGCGGAATTTGTATAGACAGAATTGTTTAAGTTGTCATATCTTTTTTATTTGTGCATCGATTGCAATAAAAATACCCCTTAGTGTCAATCCAAGCTTAGCCCAATACATCAGTGAAAGTCGCATTCAAATCGGCTGTTTGTGAGGTTAGCGCGAACAAAGGCACAGACCATTCTTTCAGATCATTATTTATTCCATGTACAGATAGCGATAATGTACAGATTTACTATATGTATGTTAAGCAATTAGTTTCAACTAAGTTATATACAAACTGTCACTCACAGTAATAAGAACGGTGCTGTTCTGTCCGACTTGTACGTGCGCGAGGAAGGCGTCTTGCTGTCGGGTCCGCAGCGACAGCGCGTTCAGCCACGGCAGCTGGATTGGCCGCAGCAACGGGTTGAAAGACAGCGAGCCGTTGCCGCTGAACCGCCAGGGGGGAGACGTGGCTAAAATAACAATTATGGTTGGCTTCATCCAGTTATGGCCAACTGCTGATCACGGGTTTCTTCTCATACTAAGGAGGGCTAGCATACTCCAACACGCTGCTCCAATGTCGATTGGTGGACGGATTAGAGGCCAACCCAAGTGTCGGAAGTTTAATTGAACTCCACAGGGCATTATATTACGCGAGACACAATTACTTTCTATTGTTATCGAGATGCGCAGGAGTCGGAAAGGTCAGTCACCCGAAGGCAAACTGCCATGTGACTGAAACAACCGGGACCGGCAGCTTTACGTGTTCTCCTGCTCACACACCTTTTTTAATTAACAGTTGACACATGACACTAAGTCAAACGACCATGTCCTAAAGTTGACAGCTCATCTGTCATTAGTTGTCAAAAGCTTTCTTCGTCACTTCAGTCTTGCCGTGACGGTGAACAATTCAAATGTGTAAAATAATAATATAAATTACAATAAACCTGAGTATCTGTTACAGTTAAACTGTAAATATCATATCTTGAAGAGAGATAAAGAGATAGAGAGAGGCACTAAACAGCCATGACTATTTCCGTCCAGTAATCGAACCTGAGACCCATCGCTTCGCAGACAGAATCGGTGCAAACTATGCTTCAAGACCTATAATAAAGATTGTTGTTAGATGTCAGTTTTTTTGACCTGCTGTTAACAAAACAGTAGGCTACAGAGTATATAATAAAGTTAAGTACGTTAGACAGTTACACTCACAGTCAGCGCAGTCCTTGCCCGTGTACCCTTCAGGGCACTGGCAACGGAACGTGTCCCAGAGGTCCGTGCATGGCGCAGCACGGTGGCACGGACCGCTCGCACAGTGCGAACGCTTCTCTGGACAACCCGCTACTGAACCGTTGTCTGACACGTAACTAGAGACATTATATACGTGTATAAGATATACATACATATAACTAAAACAGATGTATCTTATGTTGGCAATCCAATAGATAAAAGGCAAACACGATGAATATCAGTCACCTATTTAAGTCTATAAACTTGTGGTCAATATACAAGTCGGTTATACAGCCAATGAAGTCCTTGTTCTTCACTTGGAAGCTGCTGGGAATATTCGGTAACCCGCCGATTTGTAACGGTCCAGTTAAGTCCAAAAACCTGCACAGATAAATTTAAATGTTGATTCAAATGTAACTAAAATCAACGTATATAAAAATATTAGGCTTATCGAATTAGTAATTTCCTTTTTATAATTGACACCAAACTTTATGATCGCTTCGAAGTAAATTGAAATTCGCGCTTGTATGAGATGTATACAGGGGTTACCCCCCGAGCGATAGCGAAGGGGAGGGCAAATTACGTTTGTCCCGCTCTTTCTCGCATTCTCTTCGCTTTTGACTAGAACTATACCCAAAAATTACGTACTGGTCAGTACACTACATGTAAAAACCGAGAGGCCATAAAGTTTGGCGCAAAGTGTAGCAGCGCTACCTGTGGCAAGTTTCAGTGGGCATATCGCACCGAGCTGGCAACACCTTCTTGGTATAGTTGGCGCATGCGTATTTGGGTCCTAAAGCGGCCGCGCCCGCCGCGAGTGACAATGCTTTATCACACGCATCCAGAGTCATAGTCGCCGTCTGGAATATAACACAAAAAATGCTAAATTTGGTATAAAATACAATATATAAACATATTAATTCCAAGGAGGGGAGCTATTTCACTATGGGATGAAGATGACACTGTAAAGGCAAAAAAATACATTTAAAAAGTTCCGTTTGTCAATATTCCTTTCACTTCTTCTACAATATATTTTCTTTTGCAGAACCGTAAGCGCCAAGTCAAAATGAATGAAAACAGTACATTCCTGAAGCAATGATGACACAATCATTCATAACGTTAACGGATCCAGGCACAACACTGACATATCGCTTCAGAACGGGCCACAGAAAATGGTTGGAAAGAAGGAAAATTAAAGGACGAGGAGAACGAATAGACGAAGAAAATACGACTTAATAATTGAAACAGAAAGCCAATTAAACATACCCTATTAACATAATCCACAGTAACAGTATGCCAGGCACCATCAGCAACGTCCCCAGCGACAGTCAGCTCGGTTCTCCCCCCGCCCAGCGCGAATGTGAACCGCAACCCCGCGCCGCCCGCCCGCCCAGCACCAGCGCTCACCACCTCCAGCGATAGGAAGTCATGCCGCTCGTTGTACCGACCGTTGTACAGCAGCAGGCCGGAGGTGGTTTGAGTTGCGAATCTGTATAAGCAAATTATCCCAAATTTGCACCTTTCTAAAATTATATGTCTTGATTATTAAGTGAATAAAATACAAAATTAGTATACCTCCCCTAGTATAGTCATATGTAATTAAATGTTCCCTAAGTTACGTTACGCAATACTTGTCATACTTGTACGCAATACGTACGTAAGTTTCAAATGGACCCGATGCCGGCGCTTCAAGCCGGGGAAGGTGAGGAAGGAAGCGGCTGGGAAACTGCGCGTGCGCAGCTCGCACATGTCGGTGGTGTACGCGTCTAGAGCACAGCCTTGGCACAGTATGCCGCCTTCACGCCGCGGCACGCACTGCGACCCGCTGCGGCAGAGCGAGCCAGAGCTGATATCGCACGTCGCTTTTGTTAGCACTGTTTCGCAGTTTACGCCTGTAAAGTATTCATAATGTATTCATATGTGCGCTGGGCTTACTGGCCTAGGACTCGCACTGGCAATATCGCCTCTTGTGTATTAATCAATGGACAGGGGTATCATACGACGTACGATACAGAGACACACTTGCGAGGGCAAAATAATGAGGTATTTTTCCCCTCATCAAGTCAAGACGAAATCGCACTGTATTTTGTAACAAAGCGACATCATCAACATTCGACGAGCACATTAAATTAAGAGGAAAATATCGTCATTTTAATAATCAAGCACAAAACGGCGAATTTGCTAATAAATTTATTTATTACAAATAAAATATTTACAATCCTACACTCGTAAAAACTAAATACATTGAACATATATTTGTAGAAAATGGCCTCTGGATATGTAGTGAACCATATTAGATATCGGTAATTTTCTAACTTGTATTATACTTTACTCGTAGCGTAGGCGTTGTAAGAATTTCTAAAACACTGTGATAAGTTTGCGAAGTTAATTAATGTTTAGTCAATCGACTTGTACTCAGAAAGGTTTTTTATTGACTCACTAAACCTGTAAAACGAGCCAAAAGAGAGAATCGAGTTAAGATAACTATAGTAAATACGTGACTTCAAATTATACAAAATCCGTTGGAAAACTGAACCAATAACAGTCACTGTTAGTAGTCGAAACATTTCGATCTGTGTTTTATTGCGTGCTTATTCTCTAATAAAAAAAAATGGTGAAATCAAATACCGCGCGCTTATTGATAAAATCAACGGGATCTTAAATAGTTTCCTGTAACAAATTTCCGCTTCATTCCACGAAATTACTTCCATAAATTTCTGGTAAGCGAGAGCAACGATGTTACACATCAAAATAAACGTTTACAGACACCTACCCCCCTACTAGGATTCCCTGTGTTGCATGGATAACCGACTGTCAAATAACACCCCTCGTTTGTTATCACTGATTAGGCTACAGGGACTTGTATAATAATGGTAATGCGTAATGTACTTGAACTGTTTTATATGTTTTAAATATCAAAACCTGTTACCTGTAAATCCCGGCGCACAAACACAAGTGTATCCCCCCTCGCGGCGGAGACAAGTACCATTGTTGACACAGGGCGAGGAGTAGCACAAATCGACTTCTGTGTCGCACATGTAGTGTTCTTGAGATCCTGCAAAATATATACGTATCGATATCAATGTTCATGTTAACATAGTGTTAGTCTTAATATAATTTAGGTTATATTAAATATACTTCCTGCACATTTTCGATTTACACTCGGCCATCTGACCCCAAACTAAGAGTATTTTAAATGCATACTTATATAGATAATTTTACACCCAGATACAGAACAAGCATTCCTGTTTATCACAGAAAAGTTTGTCCTGGATGAAAATAGAACCCACGACCTCCGGCTTAACAGTCAGGTTTACTAACTATAGGACCAATATGTCAGTTTCGATTCAAGGCCAGTTACCAACTCACCCGTAAACCCCTGCGGACACTGGCAAGTAAACGTGGTGACTGGGTAGATAGGTCGGAAGAGCACGGTGTCGCTGGCAACGAACCCCGACGCGTTGCCGAACTTAAGCACCGTGAGGCACTCCTCGTAGTTGAGACAAGGCTCGTGCACGCACACATTGTCGTCGAACGGCAGCACCTGAACGTGGAGAAATAATATTGGAAAAAGTTTACAAGTGTACATGTGTATAAGTAGCGTTTCTACTGCGTCAGCTTTACTTCGATGTAGCGTTGTTACTGCGTCAGCACTGCGTCTACGTAGCGTTGCTACTGTGTCATCACTACGTCGACGTAGCATTACTACTGCGTAAACTTTGCTTCGATGTAGCGTTGTTACTGCGTCAGCATTGGGTCTACGTAGCGTTGCCATTGCGTCATCATTAGTATTGCTACTGCGTCAGAGTCGCTTCGATGTAGCGTTGCTATTGCGTCAGCTTTGTGTCGATAATATTCTTGAATAATAAATGTGCATAACTTTCTTGGATAACGAATAAATTATATGGCTTTTTTATGGTTTTGACATTATAAATGAAGCTTGACATTTGGGAAGACTACTTTTTAGACATCAGTTTGTCTAGAAGTGTCTACAAAATCAACAAATATTACTAACCTGTACAGTAGCAAGCCTAGCTAACGTCGCTCTGTGGAGGTACACTCTCTCCCGCAAGTGTGTCGGCGAATAGTATTGGGAAGTATCGCCACCAATACCAACTTCTGCGTCTGGTCGGCGCGCAGAGAACGATACATTCAGAATATTGCCCGACACATCTGTGTCATCCTGAAATTATAGTTCATACGTTAGTATAATATAGATGGCTTTATGTATTAATTAGAAATATATTCATTTTGGCCACTGCTGCCTTTAAGGGATAAGGGATTTATCTCTTGATTTTTTTTACAGAATGAGTATATTATTACACAGGGCCTTAGTTGCCTGATTATATTATTAAGATTATATTATTAAACAATAAATATATACCTGTACACTAAACACGTATATGTTCTCCTTGGGACAGGGCACGATGGCCGCGAGTCCATCAACGAAGAACCCCAACAGCGGCGACAGGAACCGTTCAGCCGTCATGTCGTTGAGCCGCACGGTGATGGAGTTGAACAACATCTCCTCGGTAATGAGCCTCACCACCAGCTGCATCACCGCTTTCACCTCGTTCACGTTATCTATGGGTGTGAATGATTGTATGTATTTATGTATACTTCATTGCTCTAACAACAATGTGTTACAATAGGTGGGCCTAATGCTAAACATCATTCTCTAACAGTTGACCTTGGGAATATACAGAGAACTTTAAAGGCTGTGCAATAAGGAGTGGAACGGAAAGAATAAGAAAAACAAACAGACAAACAACTTATAGAGAGGTGATACTAATAAAAATTGTTTTATTTTTAAGCGCCATTGTAAATAATGTTTGTTGAGGCTGTTTTATGAAATAAATTTTCTTCTTCTCCTTCTTCTACTTTCTCATCCACGAAGATACAATGTGTTGCGATTGACTTGGACAACACAAATAGTACCTCACAAATAACACCCACAACTCACGAACATGCACGAATGTACCACATAAATGCGTGCCGTGGACAGAAATTAATCTTGAAACAGTTCGCTCCGCAAGCAGTTGTAGAATTCTGATAGATATCTTACCAGTGACTGAGATTTCCATAGTAGCCAACTTCGGTACATTGGTGTTCAGTTGTGGAGATAAAGTCATGCTTCCCGTAGTTTCGTTCAACAGAACTAGGTTTGCGTTGTTGCCCGATAGAATCCTATATTGCAGCTGCAATAAATTAAATGTAGAACTATAGAGGAGTTAGTGAAAATTGAGCTTTATTTAGATCTACATTAGAATTAGAGTTAAATAGCATTTTTGGAATGAAATTTGAACACATAGTTAGCAGGTTAGCATATTTAATTTCATTCTATAAAATATTGAAGCTTAGTTACCTTATCTTTGACATCAGCATCGAAAGCCGGCACTCTACCGAAGGGACCCACAGGAAAACAGTCCTTATAGTTATTGAAAATGATCTGAAAATCCTTCATCATAGGCGCGTTGTCGTTCACATCTGTCACCAGTATCTCAACCCTCACATCATTCCACAAGGGGGGGCTAGCGGCTCTGATGACCAGCTCATACTTCTTCCTAGGACTCTCGTAGTCCAGGTCTACCATAGTGACTAGTACTGCCTTGTCAGAGCCTTGTCTTGTTTCTAATGAGAAGCTGTTGGAGTCCTCGCCACCTAGCAAAGACATTACAAATTCTAATCGTTAAAGTATAGATGGTCCTTCGAGCCGGAGCGAAATTGAAATATCTTTTCTAAACAAAAAATATGTTATCTTCATAACATAAGTACAAAATTTATGTAGTCTGTTTTGAAGTTTCTATTTTAATTTTGAAAAGATCAAGTATCATATCAGGATCATCTGATTGCAGTCACGGCATTAAGATTACTTGCCACTGTAGATATAGATAACACGAACAAACATAAATAACATCTATGACCCGAGAATAAATATCTATCACACATCACACATCTGGTCGACAGACCCCTTGCTTCGCAGGCGGAGTCACTAACATCGTGGGCCGTCCAACGTGAAAATAACGTACACACATACTGTACCTTTAATAGAATAATGCACGACCGAATTGGGACCTTCATCTGGGTCGTGGGCATATATTTCCCCAACAGTGGTACCGATCGGACTGTTTTCAGGGACGTAAAAAATAAGACAGTCGCTTTCGAAGACAGGCGGCGAATCATTTATGTCCTCTACTTTTATGTGAACTATTACCTGAAAATTAACATGAAATTTTAATCCAAATTAAAAATATATATAGTTAACTTTACATGTGACTTTGCTGACTCCGGCGCATCTCGATAACAATAGAAAGTAATTGTGTCTCAGGCATCATCTTCGGCTTCGGAGTTAAAAATTTAAAAGTTCGCTATTTTTTATAACTCTTTCTACTTACAAAGGTTCAGTTAAAAATTCCGAGCAACTTATATGTTTAGTACTGTATTGCATATCTTTTTAAATATTGATTGGCATTTATCATTAAAACTGTAACAAGTATTCACGTTTTCATTAAAAAATAAAATAATTGTGAGTATCCGCAGTTCGATGCAATAGTTAATTTTTTCGAAAATTTGGCAAAAGTCACAATAACTAAAATATAATAATAGTATAGTAAACTAAACTCCAATCTAACTTACAGTAGAACTCTGCGGTTGAGTACCACCATCGATGGCAAGTGCCTTCAGGTCGTACGTAGCGACCGATTCCCGGTCCAATGCCTTGTTGGTCCTAATGACCCCGGAGGCGGGGTCTATGACGAAAGACCCCTCCTCCCGGTCCCGGGTCTCCAGCTCATAGTGTACTCTTCCGTTCAGACCCACATCTGCGTCGGTCGCGCTCACTTGGGTTACTGATGTGCCTGTGAGATGAACGATATTTCAAAGGCGATATTACACGCAACATTAATAACATTATATAATTTATTATTATTAATTAATATATTATATAATAACATTAATAAATAGAATACGATATATGAGCCAGTAATAAACCATAACTCGACTTAATCAGATGCGTTTCATATAATCGCTCGCACACGTCACCTTAGTATTTGCGCCAAACTTTATGGCACTTCAATAGAACGGGTTAAAATAATTGTATCCATTTTTGCTGG
>DWKC01000325.1:0-13652 GCA_018249195.1 Racta chiria
GTACATAGTACATAGGTCTTAATTATTACATGTCCAGTAGTCACTTATTCAGCTAAGTTTGTAGCATGCAAAATGATTGAGTAATGCAAAGCTAAACAATTACAACAGCAATTAAGTATTCAGTGATATAAATTTGTTGGTGTACGAGTATGTCACATTAATAATAGTCATATTAATAATAATTAAAATGTTATGATACCTTAAAAGAGTTTATTAAGTAATTAAATTTGTTTACCTAAAATACCTAAAATAATACCTAGTTGGTTTTAAATTTAAATCATGTAATTGTTTTTCTAAAAAGAAAAAATACCATAGAAATCATATTTTTCTCTCCTGCCTGGCCTTTGTCCTACAACTATATTCTAGTTCTTAATAAAAGATAAACCTTAGATGGTAGATGCAATGCAGAAAGCCTATTTAATGCGTATAATTGTCGTTATGTTGAAGATTAATCAAGTGTATTTGAAGATACTAAGGTACCAACGTATTGTTAAGTTTTGTATTTGAAATTAAATAAATCAAGGATCTAAGATCGTATAGAAAATGTGTGATAACGCTAAAGATAAGACGTCAAAATACTAATGAAGAATGTTCTATATAACTTATGTTTGTGATTGTATAACCAGTAAGACTTTATATGGACAGTAAAAGTGACATTTATAATAGAGATTTCACTGTACTATATGCTATACTAAATTTGATAATAATATGTCATTTTTTAACAGATTCGCGCCCTTTCTGACAATAAGTAGAAAGATGTTTATAAAGGTACCAGGCGGGTCTGTGGCATCCATCTTGGCAAGCGACGCGTCAGTGATATGTTCGCATATATATATATTAGTGTACCTATTAGTGTTGTTAATGGCCATGGATGGTACTTTACTTTACATTAGGTGACCAAATGCTCGTGGGCCAGCTTATTGAAGAAAAAAGAGAACCAATTAATACAAAAAAACCCCATGTTAATTATTAACAGAAAAATATAATTAACAAACTTATTCGTTAATCGATTTTTGATCAAATAACAATATGTAAGTAATTTTATCAAGTAAATGGGAACTTCGGACTTATGAGTTACTCAATATATATTTACTTTCATTATGTTCCCATACATGTTTAAAAGTAATAATTAGTCTGATTACATTATTGCGAGCACAATTTTATAAGCAATATTTATCATTTATTTATCTATTTATTATATGACTATAACTAAGTACATCTAACATTACAGGACATTACTCATCTTTTCCATTGTCTAAGAATACTAAGAAATTGTAAGCGTTGCTGTAACCGAGACTAAATACTCGTCGGAGGAGCTGTTTTTAACGTAATTAGGACTCCACATTTCATTACATGTCTCAATTATTTGCAAATAATATTAGGTGATTTAGTTAAAACATCTGACAACCCATGTAAACGTTAATTAATTTTCTTTCTATCTCTTCTCCTACGTGTTTGAAGTCTACATTACGTCCAATTATATTATTGCTATTACAATTTTCTAAGGAAGTCCTATTATCTTTGCTATTGTAAAAGAATACTAAGAAATTGTAGTCGTTGCTGTAACCGAGAGACTAGATACTTGTCAGAGGAGCTATCTTGACCTAATTTGGATGTGTAGGGCCGGCCGTTATTCGCGTCGTTGAGCCCAAATGCTGCCATAACAGCCCGGCTTATGTGCTGAGATTGCGCTCCAGTACTGCAAGATTAATTATTTTCGTGACGTTAGTATTATCCTTGCATTTTCTTATCTTCCCAAAGATATTATATCTGATATGGCGGCAAAGAAAATGAGGTCCGGCTTGTGTGGATGTTGAGTGAGCGGAAGTTAAACAAAGGAGAGCGCAGAGGGAAAAGGTATTTTTTTTGTCACAAATGCCAATTGTATGAACACTTTCGTGCTTTGGGGGGTAGGTAAAGCTGTTGGTGCCAGTGTTTTACGCCAAATGGCAGTTGTCAAGCCTTGTTATAACCATAGAAAGGACCCCTAAGGGTTAAATCTAATCGACGGGCATAGAAGTTTCCAACACTTGGGTTGACAGGTTACCCCTCCAACGGCATTAGAGCAGCGTGCAGGCGGCTTCATGCATCAGATAAGAGATGAGACCCATGCTCAGAAGCTTGTGTCGCTGAGTCACGTTACAAATCTATATAAATAAAAATTAATCGCCAAATGTGTTGCTAAGCGCAAAGCTCGAGTTTTTGATTTGCTCAGAATAGTTTAGGTTAAGTTTATAAGGATAGAAAAAAAAATGGTATCTGATGTGAAACTCTAAGGGATCAGCCAAACTATGATAGATATCGATATGTCCCATAGCATAGCAAGTGTACATTGCAGAACAACATCTGCTGGGTCAGCTAGTCATAAATAAATGTAATAGGAGTTGTTTAAGGTAAATTCTGTTAAATTAAAATATACGGTCAATGTCAGGCGCATTCCATAATGACAATATCATTTATTGTGAGAATATTATCGTAATCAACACAGTATCGCACAATTCCGATTGGACCCGTCACATACAGAATTTGATTTGGGGCGTCTCTTCCGACAACCGCCTAATATAATTAAATGAAAGAAATGTTTTAAGCAAAATAAGGGAATTTTTATAGACGGTTTAAAAGCAAATATTTGGCTAAAATGTCAAAACTAAAGCATTTAATACTCTAAATGTCATTAAAAATTTGTTTGAGTTTAAAACACATAAACATACAATTTTTATAAGAGTCATAAAACAATATTTAAAAGAAAAAAAACAGATAGACACTGCCTAAATTTTTTGTTTCAGAAAAATTGTGAATACTAAATTCGATGCCATCGGGCTTAAGCCAACAAAACTCTATCTACCCGCAAAATTCAGAAATTTTTACCCGACAGCAATTTAAAACAGACACGACTAGTATATCTAGCAAAAGGAGAAATACGTTCATTTGGAACGAACACTTTGCGGCCGAATTCACTGACACCGCGATAAAATAAAACATGGTTGTGCCCATAGGTGAACTTTTTGCAGGTCCGGCAGTGTCGAGCGAAATTCAGCATCTGGCATAGAACAAAACTGTCGACATTTCAAATTGAACACTATATTTAAAGAAATAGAGACGTTTATAAATTGATTCCCCTGGAACATACATTTTAATATTTTCACGTAGAAAAATATTTCCTTCACACTTCTTTTATAATTGTAACCTGCGTTATAACTTCTGAAAATATTCAAGAGCGATGTGGAGAATTCAGCTAGCTCGAATTTCTCGATTAACACTGGATTTTTTAAATTCGTTTCTGTTCAAGAAGCTATGCATCACATTTAGGTACTATGAGAGTATATTCGTGCTCAACGAGTAATGAGACCCATTCAAGATAATTCGTGCAAAAATTTCCTTCGCGATGTCAGCTCTAGTACGCCAAAGTATCACGCGAAACGTACTGAATTTATTTTGACTCCGTTTTAAAATTTTGACAGCTTATGATGGATATGAATGTGAATGGTAGAAGAGGATGAGGACGGCCAAAGAAAAGATAGATGGATTGTGTGAGAGATGATATGAATGATGATATGATAGAGGGTGAATGTAGAGTTAACTGCAGAATGGAATGGAAGAAGACAATATATTGCGCCGACCCCAAATAAAATTGAGATAAGAGCTGACGATAATTATGATTTATACAAATAAAGATTATTAAATAAAATACCTTCTTCGAACTGCCATTAAACGTAAAAATCTATTCTCTACTCTATAGTACGAAATATAACATTAAACGAGGGTTAATCTGAATAACTCAGTTCAGAAAATAACGAAAGATAGGAAACGTGCAAGGAGAGAGTGTTATTACAAAATCCGTGCTCCATACACGCTACGATGACTCAAATAATGCTCGAATACCATTGACTTTGAGTATGGAAGTGTTGGAGCTAACGTCAAGCTGTGCTAATTGCCGTCATATGTCTATAGAAAGCTTTGACATCACAAAGTGTTGGTTTTTGTAAGGGTTAAAAACCACTTTAAAAATGACATACGTATATATCTTTTTTATCTAAATAACTTGAGCCGTCCATGATATTCCGGGTTATTTTTAGTAGTTTTATCATTGCTCGCTATTAAACATTCATTGGGAAACTGATAATAATATGTCGCCTCAACGTTATAGACTAGTGTTTTTCCAAAATGTATGTAATAGAATCTATGTGTAATTACCACGTACCTACATTCATTTATTCATCAGATCTGTAATTACACTGATTAGATATTTCTTCCGGAAATCGATAAAAGATGGCGCTACAAATTTTATTCCCATTAAAAAGTAATGTATTCTATTTTACCTTTTATAGCACGGTAATCATAATATTCAACAAGTATCATGTCACTAATCCGGATATATAGGTAAACAATTCAATTAATGTAAATTTATGAATAGCAAAAATTATACTATTGCCAATTATAAAACTATTTTTATAAATTTCACCGTAGTTTTTGTTTTGTAAAACAAAAAACCAAAACAACACTCAAAGCTAATTGCCGGAACATATTTTACAATCTCCTCTTCACAGATATAATTTTGTCTTTGCAGCCGTAAGGGCTGATTTACGAGTAAAAGATCGCATCATAAATCACCTACACCCTCTCGAGCGTAGTTACGAAAAAAAATATACAAAAAGAAATTAAAATGACGGAGTATTTACAATGTCAGCTTCATCGTTGGTTATTAATTAATCCGCCTAATTAAATTGCCGTTCCGTTGTCGGAAACTACAATTTTCCCAGTTTGTATGACGATGCAGGAAAGTTGGGCGGCGCTAAGTGGACACAGCTGACGGGTAATATCATCCAGCTTGTGATTTAAGTAAGCGGTTAACTATTTAAATTAATAATTAATTACGTGATTTAACCGTAGCAATAATATTCTTTTCCGAAAAGCCCCGAATTAGATTTTAAATTTTACTTATTGATTGATGACAAAATCTCTCCACCATTAATCCGGTAATAGAAATAGTAAAAATGTGCGGGAGTTTTATTTTGCTAACTCCACAACACACAACACATACTCCAATACACAATAAGTATCCGAGAAAAATTTATTATCTTAAAAATTCTAAAAAGAAATTATAGATTTTACCTACATTGTATTATTATTATTATATACTTCTAGAAGTACACACCTACACATTACACGAATACCTCGTAATAACCATTAGACGATTGTTCACTTCTCCTAGGATATATCCATCAAAAATGGAACAAACCACTGTGGCAGACGCCTTGGGTCGTCTCTCGGCAAGGACGGTATGAATGGGTCAGATTAAAGTGTTTTTTTAATTATGGGTGTTATATGTGGAATTTCTACCCGCTATACGTAGCGGGGAATTCCCTACGGGGAATCCTAGTTCGAAGGTGTGAGTGTGTAAACGTTTATTTCTAAATCGAACAACAAATTTAGGCCTTTTTCTTCGATGTTAATTTAAATTTACCAAAATATAGCAATCGAAAAGATGCTTGGTTTTTGGCACAGTCATTTCAATTCGTTTCCTCATCGAGCTCGACTCGTTTTAACATCAAAATTCCTTTTGACGTGTTCGGAATTTTCCTTTGAACCTTCGAAGTGTTAAATTTTCTTTAGAGTCATTGGACTATGATCACGGTTTTCGCAATTGAAGTAGATTTTTTTATGTCAGTTAGCGAAACAATTGCATTTTATTTATAAAAGAGGATAAAAAAGATAATTTCTTTGTTTGTTAATTTTATTAACACACACTCACACACATACACAAATTTATTTTTGTAGTGCCTTAACTACAATATTTAGAAATTTTATATTAATGTATAAGCAGTGATAGCATACAACATATATATGTTGTACATATGTTCTTTTTGTCGTTTCTTAAGTGATTATAAGTTACGAGACAGAACATAATTTTAATAAGTCATTACGATTTACCATCTCAATGAATCTTGTATGTACGGCACTATGATAGAATCAGTATATTAATAATGAATCAAGAAAATTTGCGATTCTAAGTAACCTATATTTGAACGCTGTTCCTTAGCGGATTGATGGAGGGGTTAGTGGGGAACGTCAGAAGTTTTTATGCCGCCAATAGGTATCCGATATGTCTTAACAACTTCTATCTGGTAACAACCGAGACCGATGGCTTCACGTGCCCGCTAAAGCACGGAAGCCCTTTTTGTAACTAAAGGTCATTCGTTCTCCTATGGATCGCGACTCTGCTGCTTAAATCGCCCGATCATTTTGGAGAGACGCAAGCCACCAGGCTATGAACGTTATAAAATGTGATATGAAAAAACTGATTCTTATATTCCTAATGCGTATTAAAGATTTTATACTGCGGGTGCGCGAATAAGATGTCGAGAGCTTAAACGAAATTTGAAAGAGAAAATAAAATTCCCTTTTTTATCACGTCATAAATAATGTTGTTTTAAAATCGGGTAACAAGAAGGTCACAGGTTATCTTAAGGGGTGTTGGGGAACGAAGACTCTGTATATTCAAAAATAGACTCTAGGCTGCTAGAAGAATAGATCTCAATAACACACAATTTCTATATTATCTTCAATCAAATGTAAACAACCTATTCAAATATACCTCAGTGGATTGGGTACACGAGAAATAGAATCGTTTATTAGTAAAAATTCAATGGTAAAAATGTGAGATATTAAAAAAATTACGCGTATTAAATAATTATGGAATTGAATGAATCAAATATGGCATTAAGTAAGTAGGTAAGCCCACTTTAGTGTTAATGAGGTTAATAGACTTGTTTATGTTGAATCAACGAGAACTGCAGTTGATTAAATATTCTGAGAACCAATGGTTGTAAATTAATAATTTCTCCCTAATTTGTCCTATACAATAAGTTTTTGGGCTTCCTTAAATTAGAAGTTGGTTAACATCGTTAGATAGCAATCGTTAAACCATGTCGAAGGCTTCCGGCTTATAATAACTTCCGACACTTGGGTTGGCTGCTGACCCCTTCTCCGATCCGCACTGGAGCAGCGTGGCGGAGTATGCTGTATGCCACCTCATTATGAGGAGAGACTCGTGCTCACTAATAGGCCATTAATGGGCCGAAGCCATAGGATGTAAAATGAATCTGATTACTCAGACTTCGACTATCTCTTAAGCACAAAATATTTTTTTGTATAGTAAATGTTGAATAGTGGCTTCGGGACCCCAGAAACTACTGTGAACTACTTAAAATTGTCCGACATAGATGTCACAAACTGACAGTGATGACAGATGACAGTGGGCCATACTTGTGTGGTAGAAGATTTCTCATTGGATTAGCACAATTCTAGCAGTGGGCTAGGGCCTGGCATTGCTGACGACCCTCCAGGCTTCTTTAATGTTGCTGTTCCTTCTGAATATTGTAAGGTCGAGAATTATTTAAAAACTTCTATTTCGTCTGAATGTAGGCATGTAGCAAATAACATAGAAAATAATACAATTACTTACAAATCCCTCGGGGTCCTACCGGGGGAAAATAATATTATCAGACCTGAATATTTTTCTTTGATAAATCAGTCAAAAATAATGTGTTGTACCAAAAATTGTCAATGATTATATTTTGTTTTTCGGCAGTGACATTATTAACAAATTATCCATTCGTTGCCGGAGGTTACCGGCTAAAGGTAAGCTGGGAACCAGGAAAAATAATGTTGTGGGGTTTATATTCTTAATTTAATTCATTAAAAAATAATGAAAAAAAAATGGGAGAAATTAAAAGAAAGTAAATGAAATTTATCATTTCCCAATTTTTTTTTCAGGATGGCTATTTATTCTTTAACTCACTTTACAGTACCAAGATTAACTTCAATTATTTCACGTATGAACTTATTCCTAATACTATTTTATTTACTTATTGTAACATAAAAATAAGTTGGACAAAGGGCGGACTCAATGTAGAAAATTTAAATAACATTTACAAAAATCATTGTAACTTATAAAAAAAATCTTTGTTGTTAACGTTTTCACTAGAATATCTCGTAATTATCTCGAGAACACACGTGGCTTCCGGCCAAATGAAGCAGAAAAGGGCATAATCGAAATTTAATTCGCGATTTTCAATGTTTCTTATGAATATGAATCCTTTCGAGATTATGCTATAGGACAAGTATAGTCTACTATTTTATTTAAACGGCTGTTAGAATTGATTGACCGATTTGACCTTACCGACTCCGGCGCATCTCGATCACAATAAAAAGTAATTGTGTATTGAGCATCATAAGGGAAATTAAAAAGAGTTAATGAAAAAATTAGACCGAGCATTAGAAGCGAACATGATTATTCCAGTTTCAAATTCAAATTCTAAGCTGCCGATTTATGAAAGTAGTCTGTGGTAAGCACAGCAACTCAAATATTCGTTCACAGACTCTAAATAGCAATAACAGTGCAACCAAGGACAAAATAAATGAAATCGCATTACTATTTTGATTTATCATAATTTAAATATCTTGCTCGTTGTCCTGAAAATGTTTTAACAATTCTTAATTTGAAACGTGTCGCGAATAGCCGGTTTAATTATTATCGAATTATCAGCGATACGAAATTTACTGGATATATTAGAACATCTTAAGAAAATATATATTTTAATACATAGATTTATTTATCAAGTTGCACAAGAGGCATTAAGAGTCAAATGAGTCAGTTTACGATAACTTTTAAGAATACAAAAACAAACTGAAGTCAGATCTAAATCAGATCAAAACAATACATTTATTCATTTTGAACAAGTGTTTTCCTTAACTCCTCTGAAACGGCTGGACCGATTTTGATGGTTTATTTTGTATTTGAGAAATTGAAGGAGGACGTATTCATAATAGGATACGACCGATATTGCTATAGTCTAGCAAAATTTAGCCAAAATATTGCTAATATAATGCCGACATTATAAAAAATATACAATGTATATTGATTATGGAAGGTCTGGAGTACTCGTACTTATCTCAGTTTGGCAAAGGGGAGTTCTCCCGCCAGGCGAGATGTCATGCCTGGGGAGCGGCCGGGCTTTGACTGTCGATGTTCGGAACTTGTATATATGCGGAAATGTAGAAAACTCAGAGAGCGTGATTCAGGGTTCTTGTAACGTCACCGTGTGACGTATGTGCGATGTTACCACAGATATAAGGAAAGACTAATTAGTGTCATGATGCAACCTCAACCCACTAGTGGCACGAGTCCTCGTTATAAATGAGGAGGATAATCCATCATGCCGCTCCAATGAGGATTGGTGGAGGGGTGACGGACTGGTAGTGGCTTACCCAGGAGATAATAGATATATAATAGATCCGCACGCGCGGGGACGTCAAAGTAAGAAGGTAAGCAGTACATCGCTGAAGCAACCGGAATCAATAACAACATTAACTGACCCGAGACACACAAAAACCGCCTCAGGACGGGAGACAGTAGAAGAATGGGAAGGAAGATGACTTAAGGACGTGGAGAAAAAGAGGAAGACAGGGTCAACCGATCCTGTCTGCTGTCTAAAACACCTTATCTGTTACAATATATCAATACTCTCTTGCACTATGCAAGCTTTATATCCACTGGCATTCTTAAAAAAAAACAACACAAAGGTAAGAAACGACAAAAATAATTCATACCATAGCATCTTCACATTCCTTTGTTCTGTTAAAAACAAATGTAGAACAGGTTTTATGAGTTTAATTAAAAGTCTTTCCAGAAATATTAACGCTATAACAGTCAAACACGAAGCTCGGTAATGACCGGCAGGAGCGACAGCCGGAATTTTATTTAGGTCTTCGCATTCTACCGCGTTGGCAGACGTCAGCAATATTGAGATTCCACTGTCGCCCTAACTCAAGAATTATGTTACTGGGTCAAACATATTTGTGAGAGTTGAATGTACCATAGATCGAGGGTAATCAATGACATTAGCTACGATATTATACGCTAATAAGGGTTGCTAGATGGATGCCATTCGTGGATTGTCAAGACATTTTATACAAAGTCCAGATTCTGGAAAATATGGAGTTGTCATGAGTGTGTAAGCATTTACTATCAGCGCTTATTTATGTGTATTTTTATTATTCCATATTTTATGACTATTTTATGCGTAGGGCGGCCAATGCTCCGCTATAAGAATTGGTTTAAGCGCGATGTGGCAGCTTGCAAAATCCGCAGCAACCAGTTGCAGGAGCTTGCCGAGGATCGTGTCAAACGACGGCGCCTTATACACGACGGTCAATTGGAGTATGACTACACCTGGTTCAGATTTTTAAAGGAGAAAGGCATGAAGCGCTATGAAAGAGCCTAATATCCCCGACAACTGACCGAATCGAATTCACTTGTCGCGAATGCGGCAGAGGCATACTTTCTCGCATCGCTTATTACATCCATGAGGTCAAGTGCCGCCACGATGCTGTTGCTTTATCATCAGTCACAGATGAAAATGCCCTAATATATCAGTGCCGCCAATGGACATTAGCTACAACAGAGACATCACCAATTCGTTTCCGGCCAAAGAAGGAATGGACCCACGTCTTGATAGACCCCAGAAAGTAAGTGTTACAATTGTGTTGGCACTCGTAAGAAAAAGAGATTCCACAGTCGCGCTAACTGAAAAATTATGTTACTGGCTATAACATATTTGTGAGAGCCGAATGTATATCGAACATTGAGCGAGTCATCAATGACATTAGCTGCGATGTTACGCGCTAATAAGGGTTGCCAGACGGTTAAGATTCATCTGTCATGTCATGACATTTCATATGATGTCCAGGTTCTCGCAAAATACAAATTCGAATGTCAAGTATCTGTCGCAAGAACCTGAAGAAGAACCGCAAGAAACTGAATGTTTGTTAGTCACTAGCTGAGCCCGCGACTCCGTTCTCTCGGAATTTGTATAGGCGGAATCCTTGAATTATCATATCTTTTGTATTTCTGCATCGATTTTTATAAAAATACCCCTAAGTGTCAATCCAAGCTTAGCCCAATACAACAGCGAGACCGCATTCAAATCAGATCAGCCGTTTCTGAGATTAGCGTGAACAAAGACATAGAATAACCGACAGATAAACAGACAAAAAATCTGAAAATGGTTGTTTTGTGTCTATTCTTTTCTACAAATATATAAATTACTTCCATATATCTTTCGATTACAGACGGCGATCAGCTACAGATTTATAATATGTATGATGACGATGTAGTTATTTTTCTCTTAATTCGCTAAAAAAGTTGAGTTATTTCAAGTTTATAAGAAAGACCTACGTTTTCAATCGTAATACTAGTTTGTCACTTGTAAATCACGATTTTTTCAGTTATCCCATCTGACAACCCTAGCGCTTATACTGGCATTGCGCCCAATATCCTATCCGCACATCTCGGATCGAAATATTTGGCAACAGAAATTCGGATTTCTTTGCTATTTTTCCTTGTTGATGGCTACTTTTCATTTTGATTTGATTTTGACAGGGTTTTTGAAAATAACATTACAGAAACGTCGAGATTTCATTATTTATGGATAAAGTAGAAGTCGTGTGTCTGGTATACTGTGTAGAGTGTAAATGTTTGGAAAGGCTTTTTTTGTCATTTCCTCTCCTCTTCACCTTTCCGGAACGACTGTAAAAAATATTTAGATTTTGATTGATGTCGAAAATATTATATTTTCAATACACTTGTGAACATCAAATAGAATCTACTGTTTCGGAAAGGTGCCATACTAAATTTGAAATTGAAATAAGTAGTCTGATTTTGAATTTGAATTTATTATTTTATATACAGGCTGTGTTTTTACACCTACCTAGTCAAAAGATATAAAATATAAATATTTGTATGATTTTTCGGAAAAACATCCGTTATCAGTGCGTGAACAAAATACGGCAAATATACTTTAGACGTTGGGTTGTATTGCACAAAAAAAAATAGTGAGCTCATTAATTTCATAATACTGAATCAGTCACCACCCTACTGAAATCTTACAAATCTATCAAAAATCTATGTTACAGATCCCACAGATTCCTCTAAAACGCCATGATGTTTAAAATAGATATTCATTATGCTCATAAACGGATAAAATAAAATCTATTTTTTTCGATATCCCTCACAGGTGATGTAGGCATAAGTTTCTCTTTCATCTGCTACATGGTGTGGGTATTATTGGATAGGTCGATCAATATTATGAGTCTATTAGAACGAGTTAATTATAATAGGCAGCGGGGTGCGAATTAAACAAGGAATTGACTTTTTATATTTTTAATAACTATTTACATTATTAAAAAAGAAATTAAAACTAAAAAAAAGCTAGGTTTGAGACAGGCCAATGTTAGGTCCGGAGTGCTGCGCTTGCCGCGTCAGCTTAGGTTACATGACTTGATTCCCATATTACTATGCATTATCTTGTCTATACAAGCCTGGATTATGGCGATGTCTATAGTATTGTAACAAGTTGTTATGTGTATTTATGTGTAACGTGCTTCGGATAATAGGTAGGCTATCATAACAATGACCAATACTGATATAAAAAAAAACATAATTTTAAATAATAACAATTTTAGAAATTATTCATTTAAAATAGGAAATAATTTATACATCAAGGTAATTTAACACTTATGCAATATTATTTATTTATCTACCACCGTTTCGAAAAGGAGCTACGTCACAGAGAAGGAACGATGAAAGAAACTCCTTAACAATTTGTAAATTATTATAATTCTATCAAAATCAAAATCATTTATTTCGGCTTAGGAACGAAAAGCTCACTTAACGAAAGTCGAGAAGTTAACAATACCAAGGCCCTACCTATATTAATAACCTAATTAAAACAGTCAGTTAAAAAAAAAAAAAATCTATGATGAGCCTAAGGTCTCGATAGACAGTGCCTAACTATCATCGGCTCTATAATACGACATAAATTTAAGACTATGCATGCTAGTGTAGGCCGGAAGAAAAAAAAGCCGGCAGAAAAAAACTCCGGTATTCTTTTTGAAAACATAAATTAATCTATTACAAAATGTTTAGTAGCCTAGTCGGAACTGGGAGCAGAATGGATCATTTCCATGCATCTATTTAAATAACAACATTAATCTAAATCTAAACTAAAGTACATCAATGCAAACTGCACTCAAACCCGTCAAGTCTTTTAAGAGAGCAGTCACAAATGAACAGACAAACCGACAATGAGACAAAAAATACAAAAATCACTGTCATTAGTAACTTAATGAATACTCAATACTTGATCCGCAGTATCTAATAGTTTTCCCGAATCATCTTATACGAGTAGAGATCGCTACATTTTTGTTATACTCGTACAGATAAGTTGATTCATAATTTATTGTATAAGTTCTGAATATGCCAAGTATCGAGATGCCGGAGTCCACTGACAGTTAGACAGGCAGATAATAACGTAAAACTTGTGGCTTACAAAGATACTGTTTATCTGAATATAATGGATGAATGTACAAAAAAATACGCTTTTGTGCACCGTTTTAGCATTAATATACATTAGCTCGTAGCAGAATTGAAGTGACGGAAGTATTAACCTCATGTAAGACAATCACAGATCACCATAGTACAAGCTAACATTTAGTTTGGGATCAGATGGTTTTTCAATCAATCAATCAAATCTCTTTATTTGTGACCATAGGTTACAGTTGATGTACTAATTAAAAAAATATATAAGTTC
>DWKC01000326.1:0-13646 GCA_018249195.1 Racta chiria
GTCGTTGAGCCCCATTTCCCCCTTAATTTTAAAATGCACATCCTTACTATAATTTAAAAATTGATAAAGTAACTCTGTATGTTACGATTTCACCCCTAAACCACTGAACCGATTTTGATGAAATTTGATATAGAGATACACTAGCTTGAGAAAGAACAAGGTAAAGCACCTTCTATCGCGAAAAAAAGGGGTCGAAGGAGTTCAAATAGGGGAGGAAAGTTGGTATCGTAATTTCGTCATTGTCGATGTTAAAACTATCGACTAACTTTTTCGCACTAAATATAGGGTGTTGTTATAAGCTGAAACCAAAGATGATTTAAGTATATTAAACGTGTTTATAAATTAGACCATATTTGGATCTGCATGCCGAATAGTATTTTCCAGTTCATGATACAAAATAAGTATAGAATTTTTACTTGAAAAGCCGTTTACCGCTGGTGAAGTTAAATGGAAATCTATCTATGTCAAAGAAAGAGAGGGCAATATATTAGCTCATTCAATTTTTAATCAATTCGTCTTTTTCCTTCGATTGTTACATACGAATTAGTGTTTATGAACTGTCGTGAACTTTCCGACTCCCGCGCATCTCGATAAAAAAAAAGTAATTGTGTCTCGAGCATCATAAGGTGCATAGCAGTTTAAAAGGGTAACTTCTAAGTGCAATATCAAGAAATATAAAAAAATATAGTTTCACGTTTATAAACAGTAAAAACGGGACAGAGAATTTAATATGGATATTCAATATTCACTGCTTATTTCAAAGATATCAAAGACCTGTGATATATGTTGTTAAATATGGGTTAATGACTGCAGGGACTGTAGGAAGTTTTTAGTTAATTTAAACCCATTGTTCGTGTAAAAAGTGGATAAGGTATAACAATATCCTCCAATTTGATACGAGTGTTCTGAGAGAGTTTTCATTCTTAGTCCGCAACGCGTCCGCATTTAGTTCAAGATCATCAATTACGCGTCAGTCATAATTTCTAGAATGATATATTTTCATATCTTGAGAATTATAATATTTCTTATTTAATCTTTGTATCATCGTAAGTGGTTTGCTAACCGTTATTTTCAATTCTTGCTGCTGTACGCATGACTAAACATTTCTTGTCTTTTATTGCACGTCCGTTCCAATTTAGACTTCTCAGAACAAATTTAATGAGTTCAAGGTTTGAAATATACTTCACGCTTAAGGGCATTGCCGACTTAATTCGTAAATTACAGTTTATTTGGTAATTTACATAATCTAATGTAGCGTTTGTCGATACTATCAATTTATTGATTAATAGAACATCGAACCCTATTAACCCGGCGGTTTATGTCGATCGTAAGTGATTGGTCGAGTTAAGCAATAGCGGTCGCTGTAGGAATGTGGTGACCTGTAGTAAAAGAATCTACGGTGCTTCCGTGCTTCGCAGGGCACGTAATTCGTTCGTTCCTACAGGTATATAGTGCTCTAGGCGTCCTCATTAATGTTGGGAGGCTCGTGCCCAGTATTGGGTAATTAATCGGTTGAATTGAATTAAAAAAACTGAAATTTAGTTTATTTTATATTCAGAGCTGACTCTTAAGCCTTTGACTTTCACAACACATCATTTCTGTCGGCAATGTCAATGTTGTAATGCTATCTAAACAAACAAATCGATTTCTCGAGTTAGGTCATTACCTAACGTATTCCATTGAATACGTAATGAGTTTGCATCGCTTTAGATATGCATTCATGAACATAATAGACATGAGTAATATTTGAGTAGAGCTTTTAAATTAAAAATAACTATTAAATAAAGCTTAATTTTTTTATTATTAAATTAGACATTTTTATATTAAGTTAGACATTTTTTAATGCATTTTACTAGAACAGACAGTTCTGTGCTTTCTGTTTGCTGTGCTTTGTATTTGTTTTACACAGTAATGACTTTTGTTGTATTGCTTTGTAACAAAGACTTAATTGCTTACTAACTTGAGCAACAGGCTCAATTGGAAGTTCCGGGTTCAATTCTTGACCGGATTATGTACTTGTGTAAACGTTTTTCAAGGGTTATATTACGATTTCCCGCGGTGACTCGTCTCATTTGTGTAGGTGTAGGTGTATGAATTTTATAACAGTTTTATTGTAAGAATAAAGTCATTGTAATTCATTAAAGATTTTAATATACCATCTACATTTTGTTGTATTAGAAAATACAGTACAGAATCACAATTAATTGTCAAACAGTGACATAACAACCTTTTGATGCTATGTTTAAATAACAATGTGATAACATTTTGTTATCGGTACATTTTAACAAATCTCTCAACCACTCCACACTTAGTATCACATCACAACATACCAAAAATGTTCATTAAGAATACTGTCATTCATAAATAAATTAACTATCGCTAACGCTTGCACCAGTCTCTTAACAATAATTTAATAAATAGCACAGAGTTCATTTGAATATTAGTTCATTTCGTTTCACAAAGTTCGCCGATCACCGTTTAGTCACACAAAAATCGCGTTAAATATTATGGCAATGCGGTCTCTCCGCCAGTCTCTAACCTTATACTACTTAGGACACTTTAACATCACATTTGCGCTTTGTATATACACGTATCGTCGAGAACGACTGCTCGAGTTCAGACTAGACTTTGGTTTCACCGTCCGTAGCCGGGGGTGCGGTACCTCTCCCGCGAGGCTTGTGCGGCTTGCGGCGTCAGGAAGTACACGTGCGCTCCGTCGCCCGGTAGTCGATACGACACAAGCGAGCCCGCGTTCCCTTCTCCCGCTGCGTTCACGGGGCCGATCCATTCCGCATCCGGATTGATCGGAGGTCGAGGATTGTTGTAGTTCACGTTCGTATCCCCCGCTAACGAAGGCCCGTTTAAATCTTCGAGCTCGCTCGCCTGCTGCCTATACTGCTGGTAAGCGGGATTCGCGATCGGAATGAACTCGCTCTCTGGATTTATTGGGGGCCGCGGTAACCTGTTGTTCACCACTGTGTCATGTAGGAGCGACGGAGGTTTGTGCTGCTGCACCAGTTGAGCGTTCGGCTGTCCTTGCCTTATTAGTTCACTGTGCGTGTTCACTGTGGGACGTGGGAGGCGGTAGTTGACGAGGGTGTCCCTATCTAAGGAAGGCGGATTAGGAGTCTGCGCTTCCACAATCTCGTAGTCGTACGGTGGAATGGTATTGTCGATGGGTGTTCTCACTGTCCCAAGTGGTGGCGTCACAGCCAAGCCGTTGACATCGTGCGTCCCGTCTTCTAACTTTTGCCCGAAAATATCAAAGGAATTTTTGGTGATGTCATCGAGGTATCTCTCGTCTTGCTTCGTGTAATAGCCGTGACTAATCGGATTGGGTGTGGTGCTGGGATACCTGTTGACGTGATGTACCGCTGGTTTTCCCGTGTGTACGGGAATGTGATTTCTGTTCTTTGTCGGCGAGGGCTGTTTAGGAATGGGGGCGTCATCGTAGTCCTCATCTCTTATCTTGGTTTTTGGATAATACCTGGTTGATGTTGGTGTTTCAGTAGTCACTCGTACGTTTTCAATAAGATATTGTTGATGATAGCCGGAAGAGACTGTAGGTGTGATAGCGTTGAATTCGTTTTCTAAATTGAACGGTTTGCTGTAACTCACCATGGGTCTAAAAGGCTCAGGGTCCAATTTCGGCGCACGGAATGTCTGTTCCGGTCTCGGGTTAGATTGATAGCTGAATTGGTACACGGGTCGTGAGGTAATAGCTTTCGGCTTGTTCGGGTGCGGCCGATGCGAATGCGCCTTAGGTCTCTTAGTCGTGAATAAGTCAATAGTTTGTTGAATGTCAGCTATTTGTTGATAGAACGCATCCGGTCTCTGTTTTGGCTGTTGAACGTAAAGTGTTTGTGGTCTTGGTTTTTGTATACTAAAATACTCTTGGGTAAGCGTTCTAGGTCCTTGTTTTTGAGGCCACAAAAAGAGCGCGTCCGCCTGATCGATTGATCCGTAAGACACGTCGACCGCCGGAGAATATTCGGGTTGCTGTTTTTGTGGAACAACGTTGTGTTTTTGTACAAATGGATTTCGATTCGGCACGGTTTTGTAGTAATTTCGGCCATCGAAGTATGTTTGGGGCGCCGGTGAAGATTTAGGTTGTTCGTCGTAAAAATAGAAAGAGGCTATTCCGTTATCGTTCGGTTTCTGACTATTATACACTGGCTGTAGTTTTGTGGTAGGGACTTCTTCGTTTTGTATGTTGGAATAGTACTCGGCTCTTAGCGGCACTTGTGTCGATGTGACTATATCATTTGTGACCACATTTGATGTTTTCTGCGGAACCTCGTATACGACGTAAGGTTTTTCTGATGTAGAAGGCGCTTCGGTATTGTAAATTGGTTCCACATAATCGTAGTACACTGATACTGATAGCGGTTTCGACGTAACCTTTGTTCTCGTCTTATACACTGGTTTTTCAGTCTTGGGCCTCGTGATAATTTCGTCAGGTAAGTTGTGTACTCGTACTGGATGTCTCGGAGGCAACGGTTGAACGCGCTGTGGCTTTCTATGCTTCAGCGTCGTAACAATTTCGAGCGGTGGCGGCGTTGTTATTGTGGTCGAAACTTCGGTAGTTCTAATCGATTCAGTAGTCGTCGGTCTCGTTTTGTACTTGCCTCTGTACACTGCCGTCGGTGACGAATGTTTCAATGTCGCCTTTGGCCTTGTACGTGTCGTCAAAGACGGCCTTGTTGTCGTTTTAACCGTTTCCGTGGTTGTTTTTTCCTCCAGTGGCGCGAAGAAATCCGGCGGTGGGGGTAGAATTATTCCAGGCACTAGTGGTCCAGCCGGCACGCTGTTGTTGTAATCAGCGCGATAAGAAAAATTGTATGGCGGCGGATAGTATATCGAAGGGTCGTCTTCGTCGTACAGGTCTGTTTGGTTGCTCGGTGGTGGTAGAAACGCTGCGCCCGGAGGAAACCCTTCTGGAAAAGAGCCATTCATGGATGCAGGGAAGGGGAATGGTCCTTCGCTCGCATTCCCAGGTAGGAATGGGAACGGAGGAATTCGCATCGGCGTTTCCCCGGTAGTAATGTTTCCCTGATTGTCACCCGCGGGGTAGGGCGCTCCCGCAGGGAAAACGAATGGCGGTGCTTGTAGAGGGCCTTCGCCCTCTCCCGCATAGAAGGGAGGGAAAATGGACGCAGGGACACTGCCGTTTGGTGTAAGGAAGACAAGCGGTCCGTTGTCGGAGAGTCGTACTGGAAAGGGCGGTGGCACTTTAGGTTTCTGCGGTAGCTTTACTTGCCTTCTAGGTGCTTCGTAGTTGTCGATCGGGGGCCACGGCCTGCTCTCCTCCTTCGTACGCTCGGGGTATGATCCTCCCGTGAGTACTAGTAGGTGATCCTCAGCGAGCCATATTTCGTCCTTTTTAAGACCTCCTAGGCTTTGCAAATTGTCCTTCGCTCTTGTCTCTGAATTTGGCTCATAGCTGACGATACCGGGTCGCTTAGGGACTTTAGAAAATATTTCATTCTGAATAAGTCCATATTTCCCTTCAGCCACCTGATCGGACAACGTCTTCTTGTCCTCCTCATCTTCCTTTACTTTCCCCGCGTCTTTTCCTTCGCCGGCGCTGGACATGAGCATTCCGTCATCCCAAATCCCTTGGTTCCATCCGACGCTGCCGCCCGACTGGTCCGACGCGATCACGCCTACGAATTTTCCACTGTCACTTTTTGCGTCATACAAAATAGAATTTTTCGTTGTTCCATGTTCCTTTTCGGGCCTGATTTTGATATGTCCACCTATCAAGCGCTTGATGGTCCGCTGGGACTCGGCGGGGTCTGAGTCGGGTGGTGGAGCGAGCGAGCGTTGATCGCGCACGAACGAGTCGGGCGGCAGGACGTAGGTCGGGACTAGCACGCTGGCGCGCGCCGCCCATGCCAGCGCTAGCGTTAGCACTAACGCCGCCCCTCTCACCATCTGAAAGTTTAGAAAACATAATTTATTAGTTATGTTACACTACGAAACGCTGCCAATTGAACACAGATAAAAATGTAACAACTTATCTAAGTAATATTTTCTTTGTGTATCGAATAAGTTTCATCGACTGTCATGGGCGAACGAAGTGAAAGGACTGGCGGAGATAAAAACGTTGGCCGGAGTTTTCGGCACTGGAGTGCCGCGTGCCACCACCAGCCTTTTATTAATTCGTACATGCCCGCCACCGGCGAGCGCTGGCATTGAGAATTGAGCATTTAATTTTGAAATTAGCGAGTAATGACTGGACGGAAAGGCCGCGACAATATCTACTGTCGTCGGTTAGTATTATAGCTGAATGTTTGCAATACACTTAATTTTACGTCAAAATAAATGAATTTGCTCTCAGGTACTGTTACAAAGTACGTTTGCTGTTATGTTCTATGATAATTATTGCGCTGTAACAGAAACTGTTTAGTGACGAAATTAACGAATGGTATCGTTTTTTCAAACTTGCACGCGGTTAACGTAACATTTTACATAGTCGCGACGTTAAACGCAATGTCGCGACGTTAAACTTGGAGATGTGGATCATCTGATCTGACTGGCCCCAAACTGTTTGTTGTACAGACGAATCGTGGGCGGCGAGTGTCGAGATACTGACGGCTCCAGTTTCACAAAGCCGTTATTAATTTATTTCGAAACAAGAACGTGAAACAAGAGCGCGATACAAGAACGGTTTAATTGTAGCGAAAGCGCGCGGTTTTATGTGACACCGGGTGGAGAATAATGGTCCAACTAGTTATACCTAGTGAAGGTAAAGTCGTTAGGGCGTGCCCAGGGTTCCGTGAAAGGCACGGTCGCCCAACTCGCCCGGTCTCGCCTTCGATAAGCGCAGCGTGCGCCGGCCGACAGGTAATTGTGCTAAGGTATGCACCAAAATTGTTTCGCTGCACCTAACGGGGCGGCTCTTGCAAAACCCGCTATCTATCGCTGTTTTAATTGGATTCCTTTGGTATAAGTTACTAGGGCGATTGGTTGTTTTAGGTCATTACAATATTGTTACTTTCAGTTTAAGTACCACAATATAATTACATTATATTCTTTGTTACTCTATATTTTATGTAAACAATAACTAAATATTATCCCCAGTAATAATTTTTTCTCGAAAATAGTACATGTATAAGTATAATTAAACATAAATATCTTAGGACAACTTACACAGCATTAGCTTGTACTATGGTGATCAGACAACTGATAAACATAACATATATATATTCTGCTTAATAAGGTAGAATAATAATATTTTACAAAATAGTTGGTTTACCGAAAATAATTGTGACGTCGTTGGTTGTATTATTTACCGATGTGATGTTAAGTTAAACCACGACACAGATTTTCATAATTTCCTATAATGTATACATTATCTTGCTTATCTATACGCCTGTACATTCATCGTACGTTATTATCGAAGTCGTTAAAACATATATGTGGGTATTAAACGTTGTTCGAACATAGTGATTTAATTGAATAATCAAATGAAAATCCATAAAAGCACAAATCCAGAGTACCGGTCTACCTGAGTCATAATGGTTGTTAGTTAACCTTGGTTTAATTTATAACAAATCGTTTGTTCGAGCATTACCCGCTACGGTTGTGTAAAACTTGCACAACATACTAGCTTTTACACCCGTATTCATGTACTGTACTTGGTTAGGTCGTGACTCAATGCTAAGCTATAAGCGCTCTTTTGCTGTGCATTCGTCGTATCAAGCCATCTAATTTTAATAATAAACAACACTCAAACACTGTTTTAACTTATGGATGCTTAGAGTTCGTTACAGCCTTGGTCTATATTTACGTGGCATACTTTTTTCAAATTTTTAACAAATACCAAAGACGGAGAGGCAATATGAGTATATCTCTTAGTATTAATATAAGTATTTCTCTTTCTATTTGATACATATATAGTATACCACGGATGCAACTGTAAGTACGTGTTGATTTGACATTTGAAGTATCGTTTGTAAATTGATTTGGTAGATGCTGAAGACCTGCGAACTCTGTGAAGAGGATAAGTGTCGTTTATGAATACGGGTTAGTATTTTTCAATCGGGTCCCGCGCTATCTTGTCAATAATGTACGGGCGGAATTGAAACTTTGTTTTGTAAGAACACACCATCGGAGCTAATGCAAAGTTCAGCGCGTACATTAAATAAAGTTTGACATTTACTGGATGCATCGCTATAGCATCCTTTCGTTTCCGATACTCGTTTGCCTTCGTAAAAAATAACTCCGTTTCTAGAGGTCCTCGCGCGTCGTTACTTCAGTAAACAGTGACAAACACTAGATTTTTCCTGTTCGGTCCAGTTAATCAAACCTCTGTAAAAGGATCTTTTTATAATTTCAGATCATATATGATCCATAGATGAAGTTAAACTGTTGATTGTATCAAATGTCATAAAGAATAATTCATAAATCGAATTGGAATGCTCTTGAAAAGATAAAATAAAAAAATTGAACAACGAAGAAAGAAATATGTGAACTGTTGTTTTTTTTATTTTCGTCATTATCTGTGATGCCATAGACACTAACATAGACGAATGATGGTGTGGCAAACGTATGGCCTCGCGGCCAATATTTTTCTGCGGTTAGAGTAAAACGCGTAACGATTAACAAACTAGGCGGTTGGAAGTGTCGCGTTGCTTTCGATCTGTAGCCAGCCTTGCAGTACTGTCCTCGTCACAGATAAATCTATTGTTTTATATTTAATGCGTAGCGTTCAGATATTTCAAGCTTTCTTCACTCCTGTGTCGTTGTGACGGTATTGGGAAACGTAAGTTAGACGTATTGTTTGCTATTAGTATGCTATGCCCATTGTCGACCCGCTGACTTTCCAACGGCCTTTGTCGAACGATCGCCAGGATATGTTGATTGCAACGTTTCACATTTGCCACGCTTTCCAAACAATCAATATCGATATATCTAATTCAAATTATTTCAATCGAAATGTATATTAAATGAATTGGCAACACTGTTCTCGAGTTAGTGAGGGTTTGATACGATCGTGTCTTTCAATTGAAGGTTCGCCAGTGGCAATTTACGTAATTACGTAGGCAAGTCCACAATATAATAATGTCTACGTCGTACCGGCAGCTGCTTAGTACATAATTGCATGCATTGATCTCCTTGAGTTTGTTGAACGTCGGAAAGCTTTTTAAAACCATAGAGTTTAGAAGAAATAGACATTCAATATTCAGTAACTTTGAGTCACGTTAAACGAAACGCATTCTTAACATGAACGTTCAATTAACAAAAGCGATAAATTTTATTGTACCGCAAATCGATATTGTATCGATCGTTAACCACGTACTATGCTATAAGTATGGTAAGCTAGTATAACAGTGTCCCATTTGCTTTCGACATCTGGCATTGGGTACCCCGACCGACGCAAATCATGCCATTGTAACAACGCTGTCCTTATAAGACCTACGCTACGGTCGAATTATGCTAGCATTGTAAAATAAACATCTTCATAAAACGGTACCCGGCGCGAAATGGCATTAGTCATGGTTTGTCAAAAGATTCATTGCCAATGTGTTCACGTAGCACGTTCAATGTTTTCTTTACGATCTAGATCTTCGCAAGACAAACTCTATCTCACATAATTTCAAAAAGGGCACATGACTTCGAAAAACTAGTTTGATATTTCAAAACCGGTAGCGCAATGCGCACGGTTTGTACTCATGACTCGGTAACACTTTACATATTTTATTATGTAATAATTTTAGCACCTGATTGTCAAAGTAAGTATTAATTTGATGAAACATATTTTTTATTGCATAGAAAACATTACAACATTAAAAGTCTTGTGATGGCGCAACCCTACGGATGAGCACGCGAGGACTGCAGGCGCGTGCCGTCAGCGTCTGTCTGATAAATCTTACGCCTCGTTACGTATGCTTTTATTCGATCAATTTTAATGACTTCTGTAACAACTTTTATAATTCAACAGGTCAGGTTGTTAGGCTCGTATAAGTGAATCAATTTCAGTTTAAAAGCGCATTCTTCAGATTCGATATTGCGCTTGTTATCAGCTTTTAGATTGCTATCGGTTTTTGAAAATCGACTCTTTGGACTCTTGAGAATACTTGATATCGGCTTATTAATAGTGACCTTAGATTGTATTTTTTGTTTTATCACAATAACAGGGTGTCACATAATTTATCTTCACAATGTCTTGTTATTGTTTATTGATGTTTAGTTTAATGACGTTTAGCTATGTGTTAATAGTGTCACGGCTTCAGTAATTGTCACGGATTGCGTGGTCAAGGCAAACCCATCATAGACCGTTAGGTTAGCTGATTATGTAACATAACGGCTTAAGTAAATAACTGTGTGTCTAAATCTTAAAAAATGTCTCACTCCCAGTTGAGACAGCCTTGTCTCTTTGACGTGGGAATTATTTTATGTCCTCTTATGGTCTAATTGAAATAGTCTACGCGTTTAATGCTTGGTATGTTGCACACATAACTACGCTTTCTAAGTTCATACCAGTTTCATAATATTTGTATCCCAGCTTATTATACGTGCTTTGATTTAAGTTTTCACTACGCTTTTAAAGAGTTTTCAATACTTAAAGGTATATGCTGTTTGTTTCTCTTTTTCATATTTCATATGTCCGTTTCGTACTCTACATGAAGCATGTCAACATTTTTTAGTATTTTTTTTTAATTCTATCAAATTGAAATTAAGTTCGTGTCTATAAAAAATATACTTGTAATCGTGACTAGATGTATAGATATCAAATCTTCGAATGCGCACGCGCCGTTTCGGGGTCATATCAAAGTATTTCGAGCTACTTTTATGTGGTTACCATGTGCGCCATTGTTGGCAGATTTATGATTTATAACATTATCTTTGAAAACTACAAGGTCGTTACACCATTCAGTATTGTGCAACAATATCAGTTGTAATAATTCTCTAATTACATTGTAATTGAAATTGATTTATGCCATTGAACTATCAAAATCAAATGCTTAATCATAAAAAAATCATAAAGAAGCGAAAGAATGCACTTTGCAATCACTACACGAATAGAATTTTTAGATATAAGCATCTTGTCTGGCTTAGATGAATTACCACTAAAGTGCATTCTTTTGAAATTTGCATCTTTTTGTAAATTATCTTTTGAGTCCGCCATGGACATTACGCATGGAAACTTTCATCTATATAACGCCCTCCTAATATTCCAGCGCAATTTGAATTTAAAATTTCTTCGTAACAGTTCTTATAAGGCCTTGGTGTTTTTTCAAATACGTGATACGCGTTTATAATACCCAGAGCTCGCTTTCTTTTCATTATGTGGATACTTTCTTGATTCTGTGGTGATGCTTTCCTGATACTTTGTTTCGCAATTTCACAAGAGTGGTCGTATTCACAGTTATTGTATATAATCTTCGGTATAATGTACGCCGTCCGCCATCATTTCTAACCGTCGTAATTGCTGTTACGGCGTCTAGGAAATTTTCGTAAGTTTCACGTAAATTTGAAACGATACGAACTCCTCGTTAACCTTTTCGTAAACCTTGTTAAGGTTCACGAGCATTTATTGTTTATACAATGCTTTGTTATATTTTTTAATGGTGTTATATAAATATGAGTTCTTTTTGTTTCAGGTAAGGGACTAATGATTAAGCAGACTTTAGATCGGTAAGTTACAACTTCGTGCTGCTAACTCTATTGTCGATTTAAAAACCAATTACAACTGAGCGTCGATCTGTTACTAGTATTGTGCTATGAGGTAAACATCAATTAGTAGATTTTAGATAATCGCGGCTATTAGTTACTCGTTTCTATATTGTTTAATATGAGTGTCGCTTGTGCAACGAGTTTCAAAATTTTTCCGTTGCTCCGTATGCTACCTTTTGGTGGTTTTCGGAGCGTGGCGGATAATAGGCAACCTTAGATTGCGCCCGAGTCCTTCGCTCGTGGTGCGAGGAAAGCTGAATATTTTAATAGCAAATTTCGCAATTTGGAGCAATTGCTCCGAGCGGTCGACCATTATCTGATTTATGTTGGCGGCAATTATTTTGAAGGTGAAGTATTATTTGCGCCAGATATGTGTATTTTACGGTTAGTAGATATCTTTAGTGTCACGACAATCGTTTCGCCCTCCGTTTTATTCACGATGGCTGCCACCAGTGAGAACTGCGAACCCGTCCATTGTTCCACAAGCTCAACACATCGCGACAATCTTGCTACACGCCTAGTAAAGGCTCTATACATTGTTTTCTCCGCTACAATTTTCACAGACCTTGCTTTCGTGTAATTGCCAAGTGGATTCGCGACCGGTTCTCGTTATTTTAATCTCAACACTGATAACATGGACATCACGAATTATAAGCCGGATGCGCATTTTTTGTTGACGGACATACGAGCCGATGACGCAAGCGGGGTATTTTGTATTATTATCACGTCAAGATGAATTCGATTCGAGAGAACAGTTCGATGTTTTCGTTCGATTTGCATTAGGTATGTAAACATGTTGACAGTGAATCGGGCACGATTATTACTATAATTCCGACACGTCTGTTCGTTTTGTATTATTACACGTATATATTTTTGAGTTTGGAGTGAATTGGAGCGAGGCCGGTCTTATGTCTAGTGTCTGTGTTGATGTCATGCTATTCTGAATAGAATCAAGGTGTGTGTCTTATAATTGTTTCCTTCATGTACGACGCGGTAATATAACTTTAGAATATATCGTTGGTTATTCTCTGATTCATTGGTTTAATTCAAGGCAAGTTAATGTGGCTGCAGTGAGACTGCATCGCGGGTGTGCAGAAGGTTGAATGTCGCAGGTGAATGTTGTATCATCGTCGTCACGAAGCACTGGGGAATGCCACATTCCTTTGTCACTAAATGAATAATAAAAAAAAATATTCGTTTAGAATTGTATTCTATTCTATATTTGATTCATAGCACTGGATTTTTCTGGAATTTTACAAATGTTATGTGCACTTGCATTTTTAAATACTAAATTATAGCCTACTACGAAAAAATAAGAATGATCATTAAAATGAAGCAGTTGAATTACAATCTGTTTCTTGACATTACATATTCGTACGAGATATACCTAATATATCAGTCCATACAATAGTCAGTATTTTACTTAAGACACGGACTATTATGTTTGGTAAGATTGTAATCAGGCGTTATTGTGTTGATATTGCTTTTAAAGCAGTTAATTTGGCTCGCTGGTCTTGGGATACACGAAAATATCTCACGAGTTTCCAACATCCGTGATTATAATTGATGTTTGTGTCGTTTTCACACGATTTACGATTGCCGGAACGCGTTGTAACAGACGAAACAATTTACACAAATTGTTTACTTCCTCGAACATTTTCAGATTTAGCGCCATAACTAATGTCATTTTATCTGTGACACTATTAGTTTACGTAACTGTTACTTCTGTGCTCGTATTTGTATGGGCATTATCCGAGTTATATCACAGACTGCCCAGTCAATACAATTTACCAGGTAGTTAATAGTTTTTAAATATGACGTGAGTGTTTTTGTTAATATGTTAAGGTGATTTGTTTTGTACCTTATCATTGCCTACTGGGTTTTACCCATTAAACTCCGCGTGGCATCATAAGATGCGAGACACGATAACTTTCTATTGTTATCGAGATGCGCGGGAGTCG
>DWKC01000327.1:0-13642 GCA_018249195.1 Racta chiria
GCGTACAATTAAATTTCAAAAGTATACTTGTAATACAAATTATTACTAAATAAGTTATATATTATTTAGTTATAATAATATATTATAACTTATTAAGAGAACATAATGTCCCCCATGTCCAGAGGTGGGCGTAAACGACTGCGACACAGTCGTAACTATTGCAGACGTTTACGAAGAAACAATTTTGTACATTTGTTTTTTTATATGTTCAATAAAAAATCTTTGAAGTATTAATAGTAACTGTTACAAATAATAAAAATAACATACAATTAAAATTTAAGTAGTTTTTTGGGCCGAATATTGAACAACTTACATTTACTTAATTTTCATCCCAAATCCCCTAATTTCTTGAACTACATGGCTACCCTTGTTTTACCTGACGTAACGAGATGAGTTCAACACGGGCTGAGCTAATTCCGAGGAGTTCTGTTTGAAGTGAACTGAATATATTCCTGTAGTGGGTTGCGCGCTCTTAGCCCGGTGGCTTTCACGATCTTAAGCCATAGCCAAAGTTAAGCTACAACGGGTGCGCGAACAAAGTAGGTGACCGATAGTGCAAAACTATCATGAACGCTTCCATGAGGGGATGTAAAGCCTTCCTCTGAGTTAGTTATCCTCAGAGGATAGTCGTTGAGTCGTTAAGGCCGTTCAATGGTATCAAAACTTTGAGACTTTGCCTGACCACTAACTAAACCCATCCACATAGTAGGCTTTAGGCGTCCAAAGGCCAATGACACCAGCCTTATGTTTTATAACTCGACAAACCATTTTAATATAAATTTAAGGAAGCATAAACGTGACGACTGCCCGACGTAATCAATATAATTATTTCAGGCCATTCAGAAACAAGAAGCCTAGAAGTAAATAAAATTGTATTAACATAAAAAGCGTTGTCAATCATCCATAAGTGGAACCGACCGGACTGGTAACCTACTTGTTGGGGAACCGATATCGGAAATTTGTTATACAAGCCAGTTGTTGCTACGCGGACACTACTTACTCAGCCCGCGACTTCGACCGCGGAAATATCCGAAATATTTCTAATAGTTAGTTGATCGAATAGTTAGGAAAACTCGCACTAAGGCCTCTGCTTCGTATGACTTTCTGCCCTACCAGGCCAAATACGACTGACGGTCCATATTGCTCACCTTGGAAGACTCTTAGATATAAATTCATGCAAGGCAAGCGGTATGGCAGCGGTCTGCCGAAGTCGCTTTATCTATTCTCTTTGCATCCTTTATCTGCCCCACTACTGGGCTCAGGTCTCCAATACAATGTGAGGGGTACAGGCCATAGTCCACCACGCTGGCCAAGTGCGGATTGGTAAACTTCACACACCTTTGAGTACTTTATGAGATCTCTCGGGACTGCAGGTTTTCTCACAATGTTTACTTTCACCGTAGCAAGTGATAATCAACTTCTGATATGCACATAATCTTGAAAATAAGAGGTGCGCGCAGCAGCATTTGATCCCGGGACCTCCCGTTCTAGAAAACGACGTTCTGATACGCTATCACTGCTTTATCCATATGGTATCCCAAATGGCTTCCAAAAAATAAACTATATGTTTTGGAGATAGTTTTTGACAATGCTTTGTAGCGCTAAGCTTACAGAAGTCCTGTACAAACATTCAAGCTTTTAAGCACACTGGCTAAGACAGCGAACAGTAAGACGCGTGCCTTATTTTTTCATTACATAAATATGAGTCAGCACAAAACAGGTAGTTATTGCCCAATATCACAGTTCTATTTCCACCTAAGTCCGGCGCAGAGTCGTAGACTACCTATGCAGTTGTCTCCACTTTCGAGGTTACGTAATATATAATACCTTGCTCTATGGTTTAGTCCACAGACACAGAAATTAGACTATCTTTAGATCTATATCTGTGGTTCAGACTACACTGCACTGCAGATAAGTTAGGTATATCATCATTGGAGTCCATAACTGTCCCACTACTGGGCACGGGTCTCCACTCACTGTGTAAGGGGTACATGCCATAGTCCACCACGCTGGCCAAATTCGGATAGGTAGACTTCACACAAGGTTAGGTTAGTTATTATAAATTATTCCCAAAAATAAATAATCAGAAGAATTACATTATAAGGTATATGTTTTGTATGTGCGTTTATCACTAAACTCTTCCCGAACAGCAGAACCGATGTACCTTTGTGTATTTCAGGGGTACCTGGAAAGCATCTTAATTCACAGTTGGATCTGGCAGTTTAATTTTCAGCGCCGGTCAAATTGCTTTACATTGCTTTACATTTCATCACATATTCTATATATAAATCTAGCTTGTTGTTACAAATATTTGCAAATGGAACATTATATTTGATAGTACTCAAAGTGATTTTAATCGATTAAAACTATCTATTTGTAACTTAATCGATTTAAGCGTTTCATTGTTAGTCCAATTACTAACCCGTTGACCCCTAATTGTATACAAATTGGTTTCATTCGTGCTTTTTATCTTAGAAATTCAATCTTAGATAATCAACTGATTACTGTCCCAAAGTATCGTAGCTTAGTATTTTTTGAGCTTTCAATAATACAATTATACTTACCATTTTTTCTGGTAAATGGTACGAAGCATTCAATTTAAAATAAATAATTTGTATACGAACGGTTACTTAAGAGACTGATTTATATCTAATACTAGTCGAGTGGTACACGTTGTTCTGCAAAGTGTTTTATAACGTAACCACATCAGATCCAGATCTTAAATCTTATCATATTCCTAATGAATATTCAACACATTGATATTTTTTTATACGGCAACTTTTGTATATATCAAATACTTTTACCGATCCCTTAGTGTTCCCTTCTTCAAAATGCACTATGAGGATAACTATTAGGGACTTCTTCAAAATGCACTATGCTTATAACCTTTCAGCAAATATATATACAAATAAATAAAAAGGGAGTGTCTGTTTGTAATATTTAAATTACCACTTTTTAATCAATGAATGTATATGTATGTATACACGGTACGTATACCAAAATAACATTTTTTACAATTTTTGTTTCTCTGCCTGTCAGTCTGTTTGTGCCGGCTAAACTCTCTAGCGGCTGCACCGATTTTCACGTGGCGTTCACTGGGAGATAGCTGATGTAATAAGGAGTAACTTAAGCTACGTTTACATTTTATTTGACATTTGATTGAATTTTATTATTTACTTTATAATTTATTTGATATTTCACTGTAATTTAATTAATTAATAATACCCACATAAATATTTGCATGCTATACGATAACTAAATATGTGAGCTACTTTATAAAACCATTATACATCATTTTGTACCACATTTAAAACGAATAAATTAATTTGAATTTAGAATTATATTAAATTCAAATGCGAACGAAGTCGTTGGCTCGGCTAGTAAACAATAAAAAAGATACAGCACTCACATTGTTATAGACAGCATCCCACTCCTGACCGCAGTGTAACAAAGCTATGAGTATAAGTTATTATAATATTGGACAATGGAGGTAATAAAAACAAATTGTTACTTCCTAATAAATGTCTGCTGATAAGTTTTGTAGAGAAGAAGAGGAAACATTTATTTAACCACTAGCTGAGCCCGCGACTCCGTGCGCGCCGAATTAGCCAAATACATCAGTGAAAACCGCTCTCAAATCGCATAAGCCGTTTCTGAGATTAGCGCGAACAAAGACTTAGACAAACAGATAAACAGACCAAAATTCCAAAAATGATTGTTTTGGGTTCTATTCATTACTACAAACCCAGGGGGGTTTTAGTTACTTCCATATATCTTCCATGTACAGACAGCGATCACGTAAAGATTATATGTATGATGACGAGGGTACTACTACTATATTACTGCTATCTAATTAACCTACTTCAAAAGGAGGAGGTTCCCAATTCAACAGTTTTTGAAGTTACCTCACAACTTTTTACTGGGTGTTCAGATTTTGATGTTTTTTTTTTATTTGAAAGCTGGTGCTTGTCAAATGTCCGACCAAATAGTCGTTGAGTTGAGAGACATTTGACGAGTATTTCTTGAGTTATCCCCAGTAATGCGTATTTAATTGAATTCGATTACGTTGAGGACGTCATCATTTTATTACTTGTCGATGTCATTTGAAATCAGTTTTTATAAATGATAAAATATATTATTTAGTGTTGCAATAGTAGTCATATATTTACTAGATACGATTCAATACAATTCTTCACCAAGAGCAACCCATATGTTTTTATGTGTATTGAAAATACCTACGTGAAATAAATGATCGGATTTGATTTACTGTTGAGTTTTGGGATAAAAAATAAAAAAATCTTTGGCCAACTCACACACGGCCGTCTAACCCCAAACTAAGCGTTTTCTTATACTATGATGATCAGACAACTGACAAACATACTTAAATAGATATTTTTTAACACCCAGACATACAGAACAAAAATTCCTGTACATCACAGAAAAGTTTGCCCTGAGTTGGAATTGAACCCACGACCTCCGGTTTTGTTTTAGTTCACACCATGAGTCTAGGGCGTGTCGGTTGAGTCATACTAATATGGTTTCATTGCTACCTACACTTAGTCATCAGTGTACAGACGAAAACCTAATACAAGTATGGTTTATCTCAATCGTTTCATAAATAAAAACGATTAAAAGAAACCCGCCTAAACTTCTTTAGCGTCTGGATAGGTTTTCCGAAGCGAGGACGGTTACTAGTCAATAATAATGATCTCAATGTCTTTATTAGAGGTTTTTATCCTGGGGATTCCCAAGGGGAGTCCGAGGATTGAGTGCGGAATAAAATTATACATCCGTAGCTAATTCCACTCAGGTTGGTTCTTATACAATAAATTTTGTACTCAACTGATGTTATTTTGAAAAGATGTGCTAAGGTGTTCCTGTTGCCGTTTCCTCTCCTCTTTATTATTGCACCTTTCCGAAACATTGGTAGATTCTAAATATTTGACGTTCATGACGTTCATACCTACATGAAATAAATGATTTACGTGATCTGCAAATATGATTTTAAGTAACATTCTCCCGAGCGTCCGGATCAGAATGTTCCTTATCAAATTTTATGGCAATAAATAAAAAACGTACATTCAAAACGTTGTGTTTAGATTTTCCATAGTTACTTTTCTAAGGGGCACCTTAGATGGTTTAAATTAAGCTTGTTGTGTGTACATGAAGTGACAACGGTTATAGACCCTGCATTAGTTATATATATTAAATCTTATACGTGTTTATATACTTTTGGTTGTATAACCAAGACAAGTAAATATTGCGGAAATGTCATCCTCTAACCACTGGAGACATTTCCATAAGAATGATGTTCCGTTTCGCCATCAATCATTTCGCATGTCTCGATACTTTTATCCAACACAACCGTTTCGACTTATAGAAGTACAAATTAATCGATTTAAAATCTTAAATCCATACCAATAAGAACCACGTTCCACAGCTTCCTCAAATGAGGTTGCCGCAGTTATAACTGATCGATCTCTAAGTCGGCCTGTAGCTTTTAAGACTTATCTTGAAGGTTCTGTTTATTAATTAACAGTATTTCTGTTATCTGCGATGTTATGAACGACTCAGCTCGTAGATCCTTAACTTGCAGTGAGTTGGATAGGTTCCGTTCCGTTAGTCTGCCGGTTAAATAATCAAGTTTAGTTACGCCGGCTTACGTTATACTGAAAATAAATGCTATAAGTTTGTGACTCTTAGTAATGACTTCCTATCTCGATCTTTATGGGTATTCCAGTTTCTGAAAGTTTTAAAATTTAATTGTATTTAAAAAAAATGTAGTTTTTTTTTATAACCTACAGTAATAAGGTCGTAGATTGCTATTTATACTATGACTAGCTGTGCTAGCGGCTTCGTCCACGTTTCTTGTGTGCTTGTATGTATTTATCGTACCAACTCAGAAAATTTTCGTGGACTCTGCACCACGTCTTTGCTAAAGATAATCACATGATCAAATGCATAGTTTACGATTCTATAAAGGATATACAGACAAACATTCATTTTTATATTCATATAGATAAATAATCTTAATAGTAGAGAGTTTTTATTTCCGAATCATTTTTTTTTGTACCGAATCTCTAAAAATTACAATGTTCACATTATTATTTAGTTCACACTGTATTAACAATAGGTTTAATAATTATAGGGTAGTGTGCTTTGAAGTTCAATGAATCATGTTTCCTCATGCTCTGAATAGTATTTATAAAAACTACCGAATTAACTGCAGTCACGGGGACGATGACAGGCGACAAGTATCAAATTATAGTCCAGCCGGATTGCGCCAAAATACATAAACCAATTGATATTATTTAAATTGAAACTGAAACGCATTTAGACAATTATTTGATAGTAAATGTGTTTGTGTGTTTCAAGCTATAAATCGTTCATTATTTACAATAGTTAGTCGCTGATGATTTTTTAAGCAAGACTTTAATTTAAAACCTTTTAATATTTTTAATTCCTACCAAATAAATTGATAATTTACAGTAAATATGTAAATTATATAAAAATAAAGATCATACATCTGACTAGACTTCCACATCAGGACAAGATGAGTATAAAAAAACTGATATGGCATAATTCTTAGAATCGGTTGGCAAGACGGTGCGTTTGGCGTAGCTTGGGCTGAGTTCATGTCATACTTGTCTCGAATGTGTGATTTGTGGCTCTCGAACAGTCCCTAATGTATATAATTAATGTTATTTGTAACACATTTGTAGCGTACACACAAAGAAAGATTTTACTCTGAGAATAAAGAAACCAAGAATAGAAGATAATAATATGTAGATGCAGATGAGTTTAATGAAGATAATATACTACTTTTGAATTACGTTAAACATATAAATGTAGTAATAAACATCACAAGGCAAAGAGTATCAGGCATAGAAGCCAAAGGAATAATTCATTAAGAAATAACCGACTTCAAATTACATTGACTAATATTAAAAATAAAATGAGAACATCACAAACGTAGTCGAAGACAATTAATTATGAACGTATTATATTTTAAATTAAGGGTAACTCAAAAGCTACTTGTCAGATATCGCTCAATGGGATCACGTGACAAGAACCGGCTTTTTAATAAAAAAAAACATCAAATTCAGTTCACCAAGTAAAAAAATATGAGGTAACGAACATAAAAAATAATTAAAACACTTTTAGATTCAGGATATGTCTTGTTATACATTATAAGGCACTCGCTTTAAATTGTCCTAATCAGATGTCAGCACTCGAAAGAATGTTTATTGTAAAGATTTAACGGTATGTTAGTTAATGGTCGTTTCGTGAGCAGTTAGAAATAAGAAAAAGTAAGCGGCGTCCGCCCTATCTGCTCGTGTATCGTGCGGTAAGGGAAAAGTATGACAAATCGCAATTATAACGCAATATGTTCACGGATCCAGCCGAAGTTGAAGTCTGTTCAATTGATATTCTTACTCATTTATGTCACTTGCTCTATATCTATTGTTGTCATCCGTGAAATCGTTTCGCTGTGCCTAAGATTTAGTCTTATGTGGTCGTGGTCTTGGGGGTCTTAAAACTCAAACTCAAATAGTTTATTTCATGTAAGCATTTTTAAAAACAGATAAGAACGTCAATCTTTTGAATCTTCCACTGTTTCGGAAAGGCGTCGTAATAAAAATGAGAAGAAACGCCGAAAGCACCTCTAACGTCTTTTGAAAATTATACCTTCAGTGATTACAAACTTTTTACATTTTCTGTATCCTCTTGTTGCTACGTGATGTCTGGAGATCAAAATTATTGATAAATTTACTAACATCCAATTTCTATGTTAAAATGCACGATATATTCATATTTTCGCAATCGCAATTGTGATTTTCCTGTTGTAGATAGTTAAAAGAGTATTCGACTAGGCATGGTTTGAGACTGTTCTGAACACTATTGTATTCAATATCCACACTAATGATATCGAAATGAAAGATAATGCAATGAGAAATATTGAATAATATTGTTCTAATAGCGTCATATTTTCAAGGACATGTGCGTTTGGATTACATTATACTTCAACCATCGGTGTTCTGAGACCCCAACTACAATTCTGCATTGTCCGCTCTCTCAATTGGCATGCCCATTGATGGAACTCTTATTGAAAATGATTATAAGTTGTTCCGTATTTACTTAGTGTTATGCGACTTGTTAGCGATTCGGCGTCACTATAACAACACTCGAAACGTGATTGAAGACAAATAAACATTACACAACACAACCATTCGACTTGGTGACAGGATTTATGGCACGAACGGTATTATGTCGTAAGAAAAAATAGAAAACAAACACGTGAGACATGGAAAATTACATTTATTAATTATATTGAATAATTAAGAGTGATATTTCATACGATTCTTTGAAATCTATGTAGAACTATAACATTTTTAAATTAAAATAAATTCTTAGAAAATATAGAAACAAGAAAAATTTCAAGAAAGTTGGTGTCGTGGCGCGACGTCCTCATTGTAGCGAACGGCTGACGAGTCGTCCGGAAAAAAGACTATCAATTTTCGAACCGTGAAAACGACGATTTGGCAGACGCCGCGGAGTCTGTGCGGGAGCACTTTCTCTGCGCAGGCGCAGACCGACGCGCCGCGCCACAGTCCTTCAGGCGAGCGTGCGCGACGCCCGCACATCACACTTCCGGAAATTTAAATATATTTCTTTTACGATTCGATTGATACTTCATCTCAGTCAGTTCGCTCGGACACACGTCGGCTGGCAGATGCATGACTATTGCGAATCGCTTCGCAGACGGCATGAAAATTATTGGAATCGATCGGCTCCTGCCTTGTGCGATATTTCGGATTTTCGGGATCAGGGTTGATAGACCGGTGGATATTAAATAGTGAGAGCGGTGTTTTTGGAAACAATCGCATTATCACGTGCTCCCCGATGCCAAGCGCTAACAATGACCGCAATGTGTCGCGTTCGGTCTTGATGCGAATGGACTCCAGCCAAGCCATGACGCTGTGGTACACAGATATATTGGTGAGATTTTAAATGCCGTGATTTATCCGTACACTCGTTAATTGTCGAACACTCGACGCGTGAAACTGTAAATATAAATATAGCGAACGTTAATCAAACTCTGTTAATTTAATGATTTTTTGTGGCCAGTTTCGCTCGGCTGCACCTCGTGGCTTTTGTTTCGAAAGTGATCTCAACTGTGTAGTTATTATTGTTGATTACAGTGTCAGTGTAGGTAATAGCATTCGACAAATTTTATAATCGTGACACAACTCTATTGTCCGTGAAAATAATAACGCGGACCGCGGTGGACGGTTAAAACAGTAAAACAAAAAGTTGCAGTGAAATTTGAATCCATAATTTTAATTTGAAACAGTGCAAACCAAATCCCTTGCATAATGCGTCTGCAGTCTCTGGCAATCGTAAGTTGAGTTATTTTGAAAAACTTTCGTGGTGTTGTGTGTTTTTAAATACGTGTGACGTACCTACCTCCAACTATATTCTTTTTCCTGCATAAACCCTAATCTTCATTTGCACATCACGTTTCAAAAAATTCATAAATCGAGATGAACTTCTAACAGCTAGTTGAATCCTAAAAAAATCCTTGCTCTCTTATTTTAGAAAATTTCGTTGATTGAAAAAAATCTATGATCATCTTAAGTTTTTGAAATTAGAATAAGTAATGCGAGCCTAGAATCTATCTTATTAGTCGTTTTTCTGTAATCCTGAACTCTGAACAATATTATTTTTTTCATCTTCATCTTACCAATAATCTTCTTTCTAGTTGAGATTCATAACATTATACAGTTACTACAAATTACAATAATATACATAAGAGATTATCTGTTTTCATTAGTATTAAAATAATGTTTATAGATTTTGAATTAGCAGAAATTTCGTATAACTGGAGTGATTGATTTCAGCTCGTGTTTAATAAAGTGTGTACGCTTTTGCCATATTTCATCATTTGACATTTCATTAGACAAGACAAAAACGTTGCATGAATTTTTCAATAAAAAAAATATTGCATGTACTATTTGACTTAAATGTATCGTACATTCATTTTAAGTTTCAGAATCCGTTGTAAAATCTAGAATGTTCTTCTGTGTTTCTTCGCTTTTAAACCAATTACTATTTTAGGTAGTTTTGTTTTCGGTCCATTGCAATTAATATATATTAGGATTGACATCCTGCGAGTAGGTTGGATGACGCAAGGTAAAACCTCGTGCGCGGGCGTCACATAACGCATCTCTACGTTTATCGAAAGGCTTAGGCAATTAACCCACAAGTAATACGTTATTACTGACCAACTACGGAGCCTTCAATACCACCTAGATATTTATCGGGTCAATGGCTGCGCAGGTAGTATTGAATTTCTTTTGACTTTCTATATAATTATTGTGGATAGCACGCAATACGGCGTCATAGATTGGCGTTTCCAACTCGTTAACGTGTTCAGGCTTAAGCTTTTATCTTGTCTCACCTTCAATGGTATGGTTATTGACAACGAACCTTGCTCTCAAAACTATGTTCAGGATTCTAATAGATAAATCGCTGGTGTAATGAGCAATAAATTTGAAGTGCATGTTCCTACTACTACTATAGGGAATTGGTTGAATGCGACTATTACAATGATCTGACCTTTATTAACAAATCTTACCTTATCACCTTTCTTGATGACGAAGTAAAAGTTAAGTTCTCTCCATTTCGACACATTAAACACTTAACTATTTCCCACTTTGCCTATGTCTGTTGTAAGAAAGGTAGGTCAAGAACAAGACATACTCGTATTGTCCGACTAACTCTTTTTACACACATTTAATGCGGCGCACGAGGTGAGTGTGTCAGACGCAATAAATCTTCGATTCTTATCGACATGTAATTTTAGAGAATATTTAAAGTATAAATGACTTTTCACATAGCGAGAGATAGTATCAAATTCACGATGCCTAGACAAAACTCTTTAGAACGTGAACGCTTAAATAGTCGGTAGAGATTAAAATTTATATTATAGTTAAAGTAAAATATAACTCAGTTTTATGTTGTCAAACAAGTATTTGTTAAAGTATTTTTTTTATGAAAAATATTATCTTTAAATACTTACACACTCATACTCCCGCAAAATATTACCCTGTGTCGATGGTGGAACCATCAACACATCAAAAATGACAACACGAGTTGATAACAAACGTTGATCTGTAAACCGCAGATCTATTAACTAAAATTTTCAAACAGCGAGCAGACAGCAAATTATCAGCAGCGCAGATTATCGCTAACTTAAAATTATGTATTATTTATGTGATCGCTTGTTTAACGCTCGCTTATCAATACTATGCACATTTGCGACCTAACTCGCGCCAATATTAATTAAATAGCACGATTATCGCTGATACATAATACCAATTTGCAATCTACGAGCAATTATTTCAAAATTTTTGTAATCACTTTCCGTTTGCAAGACCCGCCCTAATTATTTAACGTTTTGAAGGGGGACCAACATGGTATTTTTAACGCATACCCGCTACTTAACCAAAAGTCTTGTCTACACAGATGTCCAGTTCTTCAGACGTTCGTTCGTGCGTGATATGTTCTGTTACCGCGATATTCTAATTTAGTTTTTTTTTTAACGGAATCGTATCGACGAACGGAACCTGCTCGATGCACTTTTTGCCGCTAAGAAACGTAGGCGTTCGTTACAGTAAGTAGACAGGGAAAGAAGTGTTGCGTTACATATTTGGTATTCGTTTTGATATCGAATGTAAATATAGTTTTTTTTGGTTCCGTAATCAAATAAGCGGCCGAGTATTATTAAAATGTCGCCGTTTGTTCGCTCGTCCATCTGTCACATGGATCTTTCTCTGGAACTGCAATAGGTATAGGATTCCCATTCAAGAAACCAATTTATTGTCATTTATCGACCTATCTTTTGAACCGTAGCATATGATGAATGCTATTTATATATATACTATATAATACGTGTAGCAATAGTTACGAATAGTCCCATATAAGAAACATGCTTTCGGCGATTTTTTGCTATATTTATTTTCTATTAATTTTTGTAATATCATGCTTAGTTGTTAATGTCTTAACTTTCTTTAACTTTAAGCGAGCTATTGGTACCTTAAGTAGATTATAACGGCAAGCTAGGATTCAAATCATCAATAGTGCGGCGGCTTGATTCGTGCGAAAAAGTTAGTCAACAGCGAGCGCGGTCGGTAGGAGGATGGGTGACCGCTAGTGGCAGAATTTTCATGTACGCTCCCGTGCATGATCGTAAAGCAGTCGGTCCCGGTTGTTATCGTTAGATAGCAATCGTTAAGTCAAGTCGGAGGTCTTCGAGCAGCCTAAAAGATTCCGACGCTTTGACCCCTCCATCAATTCAATTGGAGCATCGTGGTGGAGTATGCGGTAGGCCTCCTCAGCATGAGGAGAGACCAGTGCTCAGTAGTGGACCATTAATCTGTTGAAGCCAGCCCATGATTCGAATCTGCATTTTAATATTACACGGTGGGACAGAACCCTGTGTTTGTAGGTCTGATTCGCACTTGGCTGGTTTTATCTCCCTTTTTTTCGCGACGCTGGTGATGCGTGTGGCGCCAGTGCGGTCGGACCGCGGCTCGAGACTTTGTTTACTGAATCCACATTACGCTGAGCCAAAAAATGTTGAAATGATGTTAAACATTAATAAATAGTCTTTTGTAACTCGTATTTTTGCTTCAGCTAATTTCTAGTTTGCTATGTCGACACCGTTGTGAGAATTATATTTTGTGGTTTAAATATATTTTTACTGTTACTGAAAGAATAACAATAATAATATTAAATACTCATTTAGTGATTTGAAAATGGAACTCAAATAGCTATTTGATCGATATTTTATTAAGTTAAATTATGTTAGTAATTAAAAAATCGTATTCACAGGACCTATTGACGATATACAGTATCATAATTTTGAAATATACGAGTTGTAACGGAGTTGCGGGCACAGCTTAATCAGAATAGTTTTCTTTTTAAATTCATTAATTATATGCTACTGTCATGATTCTCCCAGAACCAAACATTTAGTTCTTGAGGGGAGGTACACTTTCTCGTCGTGATTAATATGTAGGTACCACTCCTTGCCAAATTACAGTTTTCTTGTACTTGGTCTATGCGGACGGACGTGGAAAATCTATACAAAATGGTTCCAAACGTAACGGGAACGGAACGAAACGGAACCGGGGTGGAAAGGTACCAAATTTACACTGGAAAATTAAATGCGAGCCACTGTAAGGACTTGTTCTAAGAATAATAAATAGTTCAGGATTCATTGCAAATGACTCATGAGACTGTAGTGGAAATTACAAGTGGAAATATTTTTATGTAGACCGTACATGCATCCTGCTACATATGGCGACTGGGCATTTGGTATTTTGATCAAAAGAGGGCCTTCTTATATTGAGTACTGTAGGCATGTATGTACCTTAGTTCTGAGTATCCCATTGCCTCCTTAAGGATAATTGTTGTGCAATTGAATCATAAAATGTGGTAGCTATATGGCTTCAACCAGTTACACTTATAAATGAACTTGTAGTCTAGTTGGTGACCGCCTGCGAAACGAGAGATTCCGGACTCGATTCCCGGCTGTGGCAGACGTTTATGTGGCAGAGGAATGTTTGTTCTTGTG
>DWKC01000328.1:0-13632 GCA_018249195.1 Racta chiria
GGTAGATAAAGCCTCTCGAGTTTAAAGTGACCTAGGGTCACGGTACTCACGACTGCACGCCAGGGTCGTTACCCACGGTACAAGTAGATGCACCCTTCAGATAGGGATTGGGGATTGTTTATGTCCATAAACTCCAAATGTCAAGTTAACTTTGGTGTTATTTTTAAGGGAGTCAACCCTACCGTTTCTACATCGTGTAAGCGAAATCCTATTCTACTGCTCTTGCTTAAGATTCTTTTTACCTTGCGGTTGTAAGACAATGTTCTGTCGAACAAAACTGTACTTTATTACTCTGTATTTAGGTATACATCGCATGTTTGGTTCGGATCGGATGCTGGGACATAGTGCGGAATTCAAATGAGCTCGTGCCAAAATACATTCTTGACTGTCGAAGTCCCCTTGGGAATTTGTTAGGAGGATAATTAACTAAGTATGGAAATTTAGAAGCTTTTAAGTATATATAATATCTTCATAAACTTACGTATAAGTGCGCAGTGCGAGTGAGAGACTGCGCAGGAATTACACAACCTCCCTCCTCCCCTTTCTATCATCGAACGACACGACGCACTCCGGCGGGTCTATTGCGTATCTTGCAATTGGAAAGCGATTACGAAAGTTTTGCGATAATTGCCCGTAGATCGCAAATTCGTATTACAATTAACCATGGTGATTAATAAGTATTGGCGCTAGTATAGCCGCAAAAATTGCATAGTAGCAATCAGCGCGCGTTAAGCAAGCGATCACGTACCTATGTAATACATTTTTTTTTGACAGCGATAGTCTGCGCTGTTGTTGGTGATCGTTTTCTGTCTGCTTGCAAATTTTAGCTTATAAGTCTGCGGGTATCCGTCCTTGCACGCTTTGCATCTTTTAGTGTACCTACCGCGAATAACTGCAATAAACAACAAGCCCCGCTGTTTCCGCTCAAGGATAACATGGGTTTCTTGAAAATTAGCGTCTTCTAGGTTAATTCGCTTTACCATCTAAGACTACTGACCCCACTCACAATCAGGTAGAATTGTAGTCAATGAACTAATAAAAAATCTCTGTAAAAAATATATATAAACTCAAACACAAATGATTTATTTTCAATACACTTATGAACGTCAAATATTTTGAATCTACCACCTTTCGTTCGGGAAACCAACAATTACACTGCTATCCATTGGAAAATCAGTCTATTAGATGAAGAATCAGTATTCGTATAATGTAAGTATGCGCACGCTGTAGGTAATGTCTGATGTATATCATTATAGCGCCTGCAAGTATAACCACAATGGCTGCAGGGAGTGGGTGCCTAGTCTACTAAATCTGTAATGTCGATTGCTAACGTCTAGCTAGAGTATTATTCAATAGAATATAAAATGACGCTGAGACACCATTATTGTAAGTGAGTGCATAGGCATAGTGAGTATAGACTCACTCAAGTGAAAATTGAGTCTTGTTCCAGATGATACTTAGCGATATTTCCAATATGTCAACCTCTTGCTTGAACTAGCCTCTAAATGGGAGCTCGAGAGACAGATCTTACCTCTTCATAAAGATAACTAAAGGACAACATTATCCTATGATACTTCTGCCAGAGCAACTTTACTTAATTCGGAAAAAAATACTTCATTGATTTTCATACTACAATAGAACTATAACGTACAGTACAAAGATTGTGATTATGATTAACATTCCAAATATGAGACCATATCACATTGTATGTGTATATCATATTCATCATAAGTTCTGAACTCAAAATTCAGCACGTCCCTACATGTAGACTGCGCCAAATTGCCGACGCGACATTACAGCGAGAATTACGACGAACAGCTCAAGAACACCACACATTGCTTTTTGTTTCACTCACAATTGCCTTTCGGCATCCCAGTTATGTGCCATACGTGTCTTTCCAAGTATAGGTAGGTAGATACGTTATGCCGTCAATATGAACGCTGCAATCTCCATACGTAGGTCTGTACCCTTCGCGACATTTGATTGACACCTTGTTCCTGTGAGTTGTCCGGGCTTAATGAAGGCGTCTGCGCTAGACAATCGCTCGTCTGGCGATTGACCCCCCGCCCCTTTGCTCCTTTCGTCTTGAGACCCTCGTTCATCTTGCACAATATACTCTGGATATTGTAACAATAACAATACGGAGGATTGTTCCAGTTCCGCTGTAAAACAGTTTAAAAATTTTAAGGATATGGAATACGTTTATATATATGCGCAGTTATCATTGTTTTCTTCGAAGGTTTTCTGTCTCCTACATAAAGTTATGCACCTAAAAACGCAATATGCTCATTGTCAATTCTTTGAAATAGGTAGTAACACAAAAATGTCATTTCGTTCCTGTATGTTTCGTTGTACTTGTACATAAAGCTGCAGTTATTGCCTTCACCCGGCATTAGCACACATCAAAACAAAGCCTCTTGCACAAGAGTCGAGATGAAACAAAAGAAAGGGAGAGAGGTTAACGACTGAGTTCCGTAGAAACCGCTGAGGTGCGACTAAACCGCGTTTGTTATAAAGTGCAAACGTTTACACTCCAACGAACAAACATAATAACTGGCTTACCATTATTATCGTCTTGCGAGCAAATGGAGCATCAGGGATTGCATCCAAGTACACATTATGAAACTTAACGACAAATAAATTATGCGTAAAGAAGCGATTTCCTCCTACCTCCATTTGACACGTGACCTGGAAAGATTTTGAAATTCTGAAACTAGAAATCAGCACAAAAAGATGCATTAATAAATGCTCTGGAACGGAAGATGTTTTTTTGTTGTAGAAGGAGACAGTCTTCAAATAATTAAATCAATTAGATGATAATGATTTGATCAATCATTTCGATCATCGATTCATTCGATCGATCGGTGATTTAAGTTAGGAACATTTCCGAGCAAGGATTCAATACTCCAGCTTCATCATTCATGCTTTTTCCTTAAATGTCATTCTCCTTCTTTTGTCTTCCTCAAATTCATACTTAATCAAAATTCTGCCCGCAAAATGAACATCTTCATCTTCTCATCAATTCCTCCTAGACAAAGGTTGAAGCCGTTTATGCTCAAGTTTCTTCAATCTATCATTCCTAATCTTTGGTGTACGTTCCAGCGTGTCGGAAGACGGCAGCGGTCGCTGGGCGCTTCGCAACGTAGAGCGAGGCTACTACCTGGGCTCCAGCTCGGACAAGCTCACCTGCACCGCCAAGGTGCCCGGAGACGCCGAGCTATGGCACGTGCACCTTGCCGCTCGTCCGCAGGTAACTAACAACATATAACGATATGCCAAAAAGGCGTCTTTCTCGCCACACTTTACGGTCGCTTTGACCAAGATGATTCTACAGAATATTTATTGCCTCATCGATCGAGTTTCAATCTAGGTTAAGTAGAAGGTAATTCTTAACGGTATAAAAAAGATTTTAAAGCGTTATATACCATCCAAAAGCCGTTAATTATTAGAATTAGAGGGAGTTAGTGGGTGGGGATATTATCAGACATATTAAGAGATCAAACGTCACGTCATGTAGCTTTTGGATATAGATATATGTATCATATTGCTGCTCCTGAGGTCTGAAGTGTAACGGCAGTAATGCCCAAGTAAAATCACCACATGCTTTGAAACAACTGTGTATTTGACGCTAGTACTACCTTGGAAGATGCGGACAAACGCACTTCCTACCTATTTTATCATTCAAACACGCACATTTTGCGTTTTAGTTTCCATTACCAGTAACAATGCGTCCCAGTTGCATAATGCATCACATCTAATACAATATTCAAGTTAAGTTGTGATTGATCATTCAGCATTCCTCGAGATGCAATATTCCATGTTCTCAGACAACATGCGAACGTAAATGGGCAATAAATTCCGTCTGCGTCCATCCTGGCGATATCCCTATCTAGTACATGACATCCATAAACAAAAATAAAGTAAAGTTATTTTGTTATCAAACATGACTCAAGCGTTGATACTCGTGGTAGAAGAAAGTCGTGATAATAATGTTGTGGTTTGATAAGACAAATAAAAAAATATATTTACCTTAAATTTCTTACTCTCTCGCTAGGATTCGGTGTATCGCGGGTATACGAAGAAATTATCCCTCACAAATTACACACAACACAGGAAGGAGAAAAAAAATATTTTTAACGAATATCTTGCCTCGGCCTAGATCGCACCCTAGACCCTTCGTTTAGCAGTCCCTACGATATTGGCTAGAGAATCGTCAACCATAATAAAAAAATAATAGTGTACACTGTCCGTAAAGGATATTCAGGAGGGATTTCAAGTTTGGACATTTTAATAGGGACTGAACTGAAATAAAATTTTAGGTTGGATTGTAATTTTCATTGTTACAACATTGTTTTTTTTTGTGCGGATTTTGCAGAATTGGTATTATTATGTATTTTTTACTTAAGCTATGTCATAAAAGAGCTGCTTTCAATATTTTTATCCGCACAAAACTGACTTTGGTTATACAATTATAACTCAGTTTAACCTTTGTATTGAGGACAAAAACTAGGTGAACTGAATCCGCGCATCTTGTTACGCTTAAGTACAGTGGTTGAGAACGAAATCCGAGCCTACCGTAGGTAAATTATGACTTTGAATAACGTGCGAGATTTATTGATAAAGGTCTGAAAGTGAATTGATGTAATACCTACGTAATTTAATTTAATGTCACCGTAGCTGGCATCATTTACCGTTAAGACCCACCGTATTACCAGAGGTATGGCCAGGGGAACGGTAGCTTTGCCATTGTTTTTTCGGTGTGACATTATTCTTCAAGACGTGACAGAGTTAATTGGGTTTTTTTGTCCCACTGCACCATTTGTCACTGTTTACACCGTATCGAGGCTTCTTAGAATACCGCCACGCTGGCCAAGTGCGTATTGGTAGACTTTACACACCTTTGAGGACCATTATGAGAACTCTCGGGGAGTGCAGGTTTCCTTACGATGTTTTCCTTCACCGTAGCAAGTGATAATCAACTTCTGACAGGCACATAATTTTGAAAATTAGAGTTGCGCGCAGCAGGATTTGAGCCGGGACCTCCCGTTAGAGACCAACGTTCAAAGCATTAAGGCTATCACTGTTATGTATGAAAAATTGCGTCTATAACAAATAAACTTAAAAGATCTGAAATAGTTTAAATCTCCTCAAATATATCTCCACCAATATGCCGTGGACGCAATAGAGCGTGTAATGGAAGGTTGTGAGTGGCGACGGCGGCGAGACTATTAACAAGCATCCAACGCACGGACGCGCGCCGCCGCGTTTTGTATCGCCTTACATACCGGCTACTGCAGCTCTTAGCGTAGTGGTCTTGCAACTTGAATATGTCTAGCTCTACTGTAAAACAAGTGTTAGATGTAAACTATAATTCCTAGATAAAGCTTTGGCTTCTGAATGTAACCTGAAACTGAGAATTCTCGTGCAGTACATCGTTGATGTACAACATTATGTGCAGTGTGATTGAAAGTCGCTTAAGAGTGACAAAAACGGACTCGATGTTTGGAAAGGTTTGTCTCATAAAGGACTACGATACACAGTATGTGATTGTATGCGATACACAATATATAATACGAACTTGCAGTATTTAGAATTATTATAGAATAAACATTTATTCGTCAATCGTACTACAGCACAGGGTACAATTATAGGTAACAGGTCTGGTTTCAAATTCGACGTTGCAGAAATTGAAAAGGGGTCGACCTCAGAATATGGCATAGCGGGGGATAGCCACAACCTCTGATTTTCAGGACGTCTATCGACGTATATCTATTTTTAGCAATTCTCTCATACTACCATACACCACACATAAATATAGTCAGAAATGCCTGGAGACAGAAGAGAAAGTCCCGTCGACGTAGTATGCCATTGGGTTGAAGCCAGAACATTGGAGGAATCAAGTAAATTGGGACATCGTTGATTAAAACAGCATGCTTTCCTATTCTCCTATGCACAAATATTTGTTTTTGCTAACATAATCTGACTGTTCTCTGTCCAGGTGAATCTGCGCTCGATCGGTCGCAAGCGGTTCGCGCATCTCTCAGAGTCCCTGGACGAGATCCACGTGGACGCCAACGTGCCGTGGGGGGAGGATACTCTTTTCACCCTGGAGTTCCGCGCTGACGAAGGCGGCAAGTACGCCCTGCACACCTGCAACAACAAATACCTCAGCGCTGCCGGCAAGGTAAGGATACCCTCGGTATTTAAATTATTAAACTTAATACTTCGTATTAGGAAAACACATGACGATCTAGACAATAGTTTAAATAAATTAGTAGACATTGCTTTAGTGTGGTAAAAACGGTGTACTTAATACTAAGAACATTCTCGACCGATTAATTTCCCGCTATAGAGCACGAGTTTCTCCTCGTCAGTAGAGAGGCCTAGAGCATATTCCATCACGCTGCTCCAGTGGGGATTGGTGGACGGGTTAGTGGCCAACCCAAGTGTCGGATTTTTTTATGCCACCCGAAGGCCTCCATGGCTTAACGATTGCTATCTGAAGATAGAAACTGGGACCGACCGACCGACCCTCCGAAGCATGGAAGCGCTTATTTTTTTATATTTCATTTATTTTATATAATAAATATCTTTAGATGCACACACATCCATCTGACCCCAAACTAAGTGTAAGCCTTGTACTTTGGTTATCTAACAACTGACAAACATTATATATAATATTTTTAAATACAACCTAAATAGATATTTTATACACCCAGACACAGAACAAACATTCCTGTTCATCACAGAAAAGTATATTCTGGGTGGGAATCGAACCCACAACCTACGGCTTAGCAGTGAGGTTTCCTAACCACTAGACCAACAACACAGTCCAATTTTAATATACTTACGTAATTTTTAAAAATGAGAAGTGCGTTCAAGATTGGATTTCAAGCCTACAAAGGAGACTTAAGTTCAAAACGCTGGTGTTATGTTACGAATATGATAGCTTATAGGTTACATCCTGGTAAAAAGCCCGAATGAGCGCTAGACTATCTAAAGAAGTATTTCGTACAATGGGCAGTGGAGGCATGTGGAGGCATGTGGAGGCAGTGGAGGCATGGCCAATCATTACCTCAACGTGTTGCGTTTACCAAATGATTCAATATGCTTCACGAAACCACTTCCGAACCTGAACAATGGCAGTGTACTCTACAGTGCAATACAAATGGTTTGCGCGGAGTGATCTGTCTCGTTTACCACACAATGGAGCCCATACACGATTAATATACACACTAATACCAGGTCACGTGTGAAACAGCGAGTTGTTGACGTCCGCTGCTATTGTCGATACTAGTTATTAGCAATTTATAAATACACTAGCTGTGCCCGCGACTTCGTTCGCGAGTAATTTGAATAGACAGAATTCTTTAAAATGTCGTATCTTTTTCATTTGTGCACCGATTCTAATAAAAATATCCCTAAGTGTCAATCCAAATTTAGCCCAATACATCAGTAAAAACAGCTTTTAAATCGGATCTGTCGTTTCTGAGATTAGCGTGAACAAAGGCACAGACGAACAGACAAAAAATCTAAAGATGGTGTTTTTGGGTTCTATTCCCTATTACAAACCCCCCTTATAAGTTTTTTCCATGTAAAAACAGCGATCAGACAAACAGATTTATTATATGTATGATGATTTCTATATACACTAGTTGTGCCTGCGACTCCTTTCGCGCGGTATTTGTTTTTATAAACAGACAAAAATGGTTTGTTTTGGGTTTTACCTCTTACTACAACTCCCCCCCCCCCATAGATATATTCTTCCATATATCTTCCATGTGACAGCGATCAGTTACAGATTTATTATATGTATGATTATCGTGTGAACATCGAAGGCGCTAAGTTTAGTAGTTAACTTATCAATCTTTGTATGTTACAATGGGACGACTACTATGTTTTGCGACAAGACCCCACATTTGATTGCAAAACATTACACCAATCTACCTTATATTAGAATCAGCGATGAAACGAGAAATAGTTGGGGGGACGTGTGATATGGGGCAGTTTTAATCGAGCAATTACAGTGCATTATTTTGACGTTCCCTCGCCGCTCTAACTCCGAGTTTTAGTCACGCGAAAAGCTAGTAGATTAAATTTAAATTACATTATGCGCTAAGTACGACAAGTCGTCGTTGCGATGTTAGCATACAAACAATCACACATAGATAGAATGAAGTATTGTTTACAATTCGTTAGAACTGTAGAGTAGGAACAAATCTCTGTTATACTCGTAACAGTTGGTCTTGCGCAAATGCAAATCATGCAGATTTCCCGCAAGCTGTGGCGTCAAACCATCGAAGATCCACTTATGAGAGCCGGTAGAGGCCTCAGAACCGAGGAGGCCTGGAGCATACTCCAGCACGCTTCTCTAGTGCGCATTTACGTGGAGTGCTCCAGTGAAGGTTATGCCGCCCGAAGGCCGCCGACATGGCTTAACGATTGCTATTAATTTGGGCCTAAACTCATCAACACCCATTCTTGTAGCTTCTAGACACGTGCACATCAGAGTGCCTCTTCAGCGCGGAGTACCACGCGGGCGCGCTGGCGCTGCGCGACAGCTCGGGGGCCTACCTCGCGCCCATCGGCTCCAAGGCCGTGCTGAAGACCCGCTCCACCGCCGTCACAAGGGACGAGCTGTTCTCGCTGGAGGACAGCTTGCCGCAAGCCGCTTTCGTCGCTGGACTCAACGAGAAATATGTCTCAGTTAAGCAAGGTGAGTGATGTGAACTGAAGCAAGGCGAAAGAGATAGAAAGGAAAAGAGAAAGAAAATAGGAAAGTACATATTTAGACTTCGACCCTTTCCTCTTTGCGACCCATAACAGTCCCAATACTGGGCTAAGGTCTCCACTCAGTGAGGAGTAGGTACAGTTCACGACGCTGGCCAAATGCGGATTGGTGGAGTAAATACTAACTGTTAAACATATTTATTCTACCATAATTAAAGGCACTTTTATAGAATCTTTATGTCATAGTCTGTAAAAATACTCCAGCCAAGCCAAACAGTAATATTATTGTTTCATATTGTACGTAACCTGCCTAATGATTGACTATTGATTCATTGTTTATTTTATGTATCTATAGGATGAGATGAAGCGTAGTTTGAATTACGCAAAGTGTTTGTACAAATCAAACTCGAATACATATATATATTAGAATTTGAAAATTGGTGAGTTTACGTCCAAAAAACTCCCAAACACATGTTTTAAACTGTAGCTGACAACGTCCGTCTCTATCCAGATAGGATATTGCAGAATAGATATTCAAGCCATTATTCATTAATTAGTCACTATTCATTCTCATTCATCATCCGAATTACAAAGTGATAGATGAATGAATATTGTTTCTTAAAAATATCCTTTCGAACATTTTATTTATTTTGTAACGATGCTATTAAAGTCGATATTTCCCGACCTTATCTACAATAACATATCAGATCTGGCTGAGTTGGTAAAGAGCGCGCCATCGAGATAACACATTTCTCTCAAAGAGTGTATCGTCAAACATGGCTTATCTCTCATCTTGTTATCGATATTTAAGACGCTTTAGCCGTTAGATTTGTTCATTACTTGGTAACTATGTAAAGGAAAAAAAATATATATATACCGTTTTAAAATCAATTTTTATATACCTACCAAATTAAAGCTACCTATTCAAGTTTAAAAATTTTTCGTTTAAAGTAATTCAATTTAAACGTCTTTGTTTAAATTGAATTCTTAAGCGAAATTGTCGGTTTAATTATTTGAAGATTGTTAATCGAGTCTACATATCGATTGACAATGTTGTACCAGGTATCCATAAATTAATTGCTCTAAGTGTAAGTTACATAGAGAAACCAGTACGTAGAGGTTTTCCTTTGTATAAAATAAATGTTTCTTCTACCTACATTTGTCTAGCTGAATTTAGTTTATACGAGCTTCCGCCCGCGGCTTCGTCCGCCTAGTAAGTTAATAAGATGTACCATAAGTTTGAATATACAGCACTTACATTAATTTAAACCTGGAACCATATTTATTTGTGTGTATAAAATATTCAAGAATTCTTTATAGATATTACAATCTAGCCTTGTCTAATTTAAAAGACTAATAAGTAACTTAATGTTCGCTTAAACTGCTGCGGTACACTAGAGTGAACAGAGTATCCTCTGACACTGCACGTCTTATATCTAAAGGTATAGGCACATTGTTCTTGTGTTCTATTAGGTTGAAACCACATGAGTTCAAAGGCCACGATGCCGCCGAAGCAAGCGTGTTCCTGTATTCACACAAATAATTGTTCTGTATAATTTACGGGCGTCTGGAAGGCCGGCGATAGATGTCGTGGTTAGTTAATTCTAAGCGTAGTTTTAAAGTAGGAACTGTATGCAAGCTATCCCGAAATAAAGTGCGTTGTATAGAAGCGCCCTTGCTCTGTGAATTTGTATCGACGGCGACTCGAAATCGTGACGTGAGGTTCTTCACACGCTGCGTGTATCACGACCACTCCCCACTATACCGCCACGACTGTGTCACTTGTTATCCTTGCTATTCTAATGATAGATGATACACCTATTTGCAAACACGAGTGGTTGCTACCACTCGCGTGTTGCGAGAATCATGATAATAAACAAAAAACTGCAATGATATCGTACGAAAGTTTGGTGTGTGTAACTTGCAATCCTATACCGTGGTCATATTACCCGAATGTTATGGATATTGTACAGAATAATAGTCAATATTGTGAACGACATGAGTATTCATTTCCAAGAATCGTATGTATTGTATATACAGGAGTTTATATGGAATGAACAAAAAAAATAATTTCAAATCATTTTTAAAAATGATTTAAATATTAATCATTGTCACAATATTTGCGGAGAGGATCGATATATACCTACCTACTTATGTCACGACGTGATGTGGAATTATCGCGCGCGCAGTTATTCGCCGCAAAAAACGTTCCATTGTGAATCTTGCTTTCTACCGTTTCTATCGGATGCCGGCGTCGCATGCCGGCCGACTCTGTGCTCTACGCCCCGGGCCGAACTTATTCGAATATCAATTGAAAAAAAAAATACACGACACAGAGTTTTGGAGTATTTAAATGAGTCATTTTGTTGTGGTATTTAGATATAACTGATTTTATAAATCTTAATTTTATAAATGAATACTAGCTGAGCCCGCGACTCCGATCGCGCGGATTTTGTATAGACGGAATTCTTTAAATTGTCATATATTTTTGTGTCAATCCAAGCTTAGCCCAATACTTTAGTGAAAACCGCATTCAAATCGGATCGGCCGTTTCTGAGATTAGCGCGAACAAAGGCTCATAAAAACAGATAAACAGACAAAAAATCTAATGGTTGGTTTGGGTTCGCTTTCTTGCTACAAGCCCCCCTATAAGTTTCTTCCATAAATTCTTCAAGTACAGACAGCTATTAGCTACAGATTTATTATATATATGAAAATGACATTTAAAAAAACATTATAAGTATACTCACTATGAAATAGCATTGTTGACAAAAACATCCAAGCTACGCAAATATACACAAAATGGAACCCGCGCACAAACGGTACACCGCAAGCGTTAGTGTAGAAAGTCACAATCACTCTGCTGGTGTGAGGACTTTAATGGATGCGGAGTGCCTCGGCTGTAGCCTGCGAGCTGCAGGTACTTACTCTGTCGTACATCTCGCGTTATCTGGTAAACAAAACATACCTTTTAGTATGTTAGTCCCTATTAGTATGTTACGTATAATGTGAAGTTAATTCCGTACATTTCACTGGTAATGGCGTTATATAAAATGGCAGATTTATTTTAAGAAAAAAAAAGTATTTGTGTGTATAGTATTTATTTCTATGACGTTGTGATGCAGATGTGAATATACAGGGCGAAGTGGTCGCTTAGCGACAATCATAAAAAAAATAAAAAATAAAAGTTTATTAAAAATATGTGATCTTGTTATCCACTGGTATTCAAAAAACGTATTATACGTCTGTAGTCAACGCAGCTGTTCACCATCTTTTGAAGATTTGCAACAAAACGAACTAAGTTTATTTTAGAGATAATCTTAAAAAAAAATGTTACTTGACATCATTTAATTAAGTTAATATAATGGCAAATTAAACATGATTTAGTATTTATTATCTGCATGAAATGATTACATTCTGTATATCGGTGAGTCCGCTCGTCTACTTGTGTGTCGGTTAACTACATAATAGACCATAGTCGATTGAACTCCATTAGCACCGTAGTAACTGACACCCTCATCCGCAGGTGTGGACGTGACAGCGAACCAGGACGAGATCTCGTCGCATGAAACTTTCCAGCTGGAGTTCGACTGGGGCACGCGGCGCTGGTACATCCGCACCATGCAGGACCGGTATTGGACGCTGGAGACCGGCGGCGGGATTCAGGCCAGCGGGGATAATAAGTGAGTACTGTGCATACACGCACACAGGCACACGTACACGCACACAGGCACACGTACACGCACACAGGCACAGGTACACGCAAACAGACACACGAACAAACACGCACGCGGTCGCGCACACAAGTCTTGAAACATTGATCCTATTGTTATTAATATTTTTAAAACAATTAGATCGGATAATACAAGACTTACAGAATGCCGCAGTCGTTTGAGGAATGGCCCGATCTAAATGAGGGCACGAAGATACCCTAAAATAAAATCTATTTAAAAGGCACCCACTCAGTTTAAACGTATGACCACTTTTTTGTTAATAAGAGTACCAGGAGTTTTTTCCTCCGTCTTTTTCTTCTTCTAGCCTACTCTAGGTATATTTAGGCTACGTATTTGTTACTTCAGTAAAGCCGATGACAAGTTACATATTGTTTACAGAGACTATTACAGTGGGATTGATAACGGTTTTTTTTAATCAGTAACTAATTTTAAAGGTATCGTATTGCATAATAATCAAATTGTAATAGTTTTTAGGCTTACATTTCATCCAATATTTTGACTTTCATTGTAAGCTCGATGTTGCTATGATGCAATAAATAATTCGAGTTAGAATTTTGAGTTTCAATTAAATTTGGCACATACTTAAGACAGATTAGAATCTGGAATAAAGACTTTTTATGAACATACCGCGGGAACTAGTAAATGATACAAATAGTGTATCCAGGTCTTCCAACGCGCTGTTCGAGCTGGAGTGGCAGGGCGACGGCGCGGTGGCCTTCCGCGCCAACAACGGCAAGTACCTCATGACCAAGCGCTCCGGACACCTGTACGCCAACGCTGACTCCATTGATGACAACTGCAAATACTACTTCTATCTTATCAACAGGTGAGACTATAACTTCTTTTTGTTTGCAACCCGTTACTGTCCCACTACTAGGCTCGGGTCTCCACTCACAATGTGAGGGGTACAGGCCATAGTCCACCATGCTGGCCAAGTGCGGATTGGCAGACTTCGCACACATTTGAGATCTTTATGAAGAACTCTCGGGAGTGTAGGTTTCCTCACGATGTTTTCCTTCACCGTAGCAAGTGATAATCAAATTCTGATATCACTTTGAAAATTAGAGGTGCGAGCAGCAGGATTTGAACCCGGGGCCTCTCGTTCAAAAGACGAACGTTTCAAACCAATAGGCTATCGATGCTCATACAGCAAATATCGTGCTGAGGT
>DWKC01000329.1:0-13616 GCA_018249195.1 Racta chiria
GATTTATAAGTAGAACATAAACATGGAATTACTCTTCGACTAGATATTATTAAAAATTGATTACAACTGAAGTAGAATTCGTTTTTGTATATAACCTATATTTATTGTATTCTTTATCTACTTCTATTTTATTCGTAGGGCTTATCGTAAAAGTAACTAAAGTGACTTTTCATTGCATATTATTTTTATTTATCCAAGTTAATTTTTAAAGTAAATGAGCATTATTAACAAATTTTGTTATAAAAGAGTTCTCAATATCGCACTGAACTAATATCGATTAATAAGAATTAAACGCCGGATAAGGAGTGAAAGCATACAGTCGAGGTGATGGTGTTACGAGTACTAGGATCGCAGCAGTTGGGCGGCGTTAAGGCTATGATTGGCGCCGTTTCGGCACTCGAACCAGTCCGACCGGTCGCTGTGTCGCAACAGTAGCCTTACGATACGATTGCTGGCACATGATAAAATATACCTTTTGTTTTGTGCTTCATAATCTTGACAATACTACCATGTTACTACATGACGTAGGATGCAGTTGAATAGTGTAATATTGTTTACTTTTGATTTAAGACTCGTGTTAGTTTAATTTGTTTATGACGCAACAGTTACAGTTGAAAATGAATCTAAGATTGACGTTATAACAATCAACATTTAATGTTTCCAGTGTCATCATTCAAATTTTTTCCGTCATTGAAAAAGTAATTAAAGTTTTTGGACAAGCTTGAATTTTCTTTGGGTTATGATAACACAATAACGATGTGTAAAAACTTCTCTAATGTTAGTTTAGTTTTTGTGAAACAGCATAGGCTACGTTAGTTTTTATGATAACTACGACTAAATAAAAAGGCGTCTGTCGAGTCTTCTTTTAGTACCTGAAGCTAATAACTTTTTGTCATGAGAAAAGTTTTCGGTTAATATTTGTATATTGTTAATAATCTGCGCATATTTTATTCTCGTTTATTTTCATCATTTAAGTAGGAAAAAGTTGAGATTCATTCCATACCTAGAGTTCTGCCGTGGCAACAGTAATAATATTTCTCTTTTTCCAAAACCACAAGTCTCAAAATTGCCTGTACATTTTTTTTTTAATTTATGAGGAAACAATCAAACTCAAATGACATGGTGTTCTATAGGATTTTTATTTATCTTTAAGTTCAAACTGAGGTTCTCTATACTACATCTCAGGTCCTTTTGCAGGTTATTTATAAATTGGCAACTTTTTTATTTTTTAATGACCGACGTAATTTTACACGTTTTGAAATGGTTGAAAATGGAACTCCAAAAATTTTGGAGGTAGAACAAACACATCATTGAACAAACAGTATTGGAATCACCTGTTTTAAAAAGTAAAATTTGTATTGAAGTCTTGTTGGCCTAATAAGCTCCATAACATGTTACTTATGCATATTACATGGTACGTTAGAGCTAGCTGTATATTATATGACAAGTTAATTATGTCATTAATGATACAGAAACGGCACGTCAATATTACATTATTTAACGTCACAGAGTTTGTAAATGGTAATTCGATTTCCTCCTCCTTTACCGTCTCGTGTCGTATGAACGCGTTTTCTCTACGGCCGACGCATTGCAAAAAACTATTAATGATTCACTGAGTCGCGATCATTTCCACCCAATCGGAAAATTCCTGTAATCTCGTAGAAACTTTCTTCAGTGATCATTGCTAACTTTATAATCTTTACACGCTATCTGTTATGGATTCCACCTGTACGCAGTTCCAATAAAATTACGATCCTCTATTTTCATATGCAAAAATTAAATATTTTTTTTTTGCACTCGTAACTCATTTGGTATGACAATAAAAATTATATAAGTGGCGCACGTCCGCTTAGCTTCTAAGAGTTCTTAGCATTTGATGTTTAAGAACATTCCTAGCTCATGCATTATCTACAAGATAAGAAGAGCCAAAGTAGGAGTGACATCATCACAGCCCACACCGTGTCGCGATAACGAAAGTGTTCACTCGGTAACCTTTATACAATAGTGAGATGAATAATAACAATACATTCAACTGATTCAGGGTCAATAAATTTTAAGTACCCATAAAGGTATAGGATAAGATCATTTCTATTTTACCGTTTAGGTTTAGGATTTTAGACGTAACGGTCCTATTTCCGAAATTGGTATACCGTCTTAAAGGACCTAATTCGGAAAATGAACAGTTCTACGAAACGTCCATTCGCAAAGTGGACAATTCTCTTAATAACCGATTTCCAAAACGGACAGGCGCCAAGGAACGGGCCTTGAATGAAGATAAGTGTTTATACTTTAAACGATTCCTTTCAAGTGAAATGAGAGTAAAAATAACGATCCATTTCTCTCGTCTCGTGTTTGTTCCGAACGGCAATGGAGCTCTACTCAAGCGAAGTTGACTTGGCACAGACAGGAGCATATCGGATTGAAACTCGAAATTTCAAACCGGTTTTCTCGCATCTTGCGTCACTGTTACACTCGCTGTGTTGGGTATTCTCCTTCTCGTTTCGTGAGTCACCGTTTTTACTTATCACGACGGTGCGGCTGGCCGCTCTACGCACTTCATGGTCATTCGTTCAACTCCGTCACGCTTTGACTGCAATAAGTGGACGTTATGCGACAATATATTAATGTCCAAATTAAAAAGTAAACATATTTTTGTAGACCATGTTACGAAACTGGTACTGTCGGTTGCATGTTTATTTTGAAATCAATATTACTATTTTTATGTGATGTAGTATGTAATTTTGTCATGTAATGAAAGTATAAAATTTATACGTAATATGGAAGTGGTACGTGTGTTACCATTTTAGCAAAATTTTTATACGAATTTTACATCTTACATTAGTACAAACAAAGACCGAGAACATATAAACAATACTAAGTATATAGGTATCTTAATCAATGCTTCATGTGGTATAATAAATTTAAGGGCGTGAGTATTGTTTGTTGTTTCAAAAGCGTCTCTCACGTAAAAGAGCATTTTACTTGTCATTGTGAATTTAGCGTTCTTTAAACGTTGATGCTCATTTGGCGCGCATTCGTATAAACAACCGCATTTTGCTCTCTGAATCTGGTGTTATTTTAAAATTTTCATATGGTTCCAGTTTTGTGTTGAATTTGGTACATATATTCTTTTTATTATGATCGCTATTACGCTTCTTTGATAGCTTTGAAAAACTAGATTTTCATTTTTACGTTCTATGAGTATTTAATCGTTCTTCAATGTAATTCGTTCGATGGTTGTTCGTGAACCGTAACCATAAACGCATAATAATCAGTCATCAGCATTAATTTTTTGCGCTTGTGATTCGTATGTTATTGATGTAATGAATGGCCCCGGAGTGCAGCACTCGGAGGTGTAGAAAGAGAAAGGGATCTTATTCAAAAGTAGGTAATGTTTTTGCTGTTCTCGTTGCTACAGCGGGCGGGTTCTGGCGCATGATTCATTGGCGCGTGGGCAGAACTTATTATGCTCGCTCCTCTATCCGCACCAAATAACTTTTTCTTTTGGCCTGGCGTCTAGGAAAGCTTCTGACTTGACTAATAACTCACTTGTAATCCATTCACGGCTGCGCTGTTTACTCTTCTACGAAATGTAACCGCGTGCGACGGCTGAGGAGTTATATGTACGCGACAGCTAACAATAGGTCGGTTCCTGTATAAATTACTATAATTGCACAAAAGCTATCTTCGTAGAATCTGAAACAGGCGCTCATTAAGTGTTTATTGTTACAAACGAAGTGATATTTACCTTTCGCTGATGTCAACTCGACGCCAGCTCAACTGCGTTTATATCAAAAACAGATCCTTCCAACTGTACCCGTGTTGTGTTAGTTGTGTACAGAGGTGGATCTAAACTATTTATTCAATCTTTAGTCTATTTGGCTCTCTTGTGTTTTGTGTTCTTTGTTTTTTTTTACCTGTCGCCAGTATTTAATGGCTCATTTTCAAAGCCTTTATTCATTTCGAGACTTCTTTTATCTTCGCGACTGTATCTTTACAAAAGTTTTGTTAGGATTATAAAAGAAAGTACAGTTACAGTAAATAAGCCACTGGAACTTTTTTTACAAGTTTTTATACGTGTTTTACAAAAACTGCTATTATGTTTCACGTGTAGGTGCATACCAAATAAAATTGAATGTAAAAATAATAGCGGATATTAGACTGGCGTTTAAAAGCTCCATATACTAGACCCTTTCACAGTTCATTTTGTGTCATTTCTATTGTCACCAATGTTAAAATATTCATTGGATGAAATAGGAAAATTTGATGTACAAATATCTTTTTCTATTTAATAAATAAATATCGTTTTATAAGTCACACACCCCAGGACCCCAAACTAAGCGTTACCTCATACTATGGGGGATCAGACAACTGATAAACTTGTACGTATATATATTTTGAATACATATATAGATATTTTTTACACCCAGTGATGAATATTCATGTTCATCACAGAAAAGTTTGTCCTGGGTGGAATTCGAATTGAAGGCTTAGCAAGCAGGCTTACTAACCACTAGTGATCAACAGGCCAATACTAATTTTCTACTTGAACAAAATAGGTAAATCTTAAAGCGATAACTAATGTTCCTCGCTTTTTGCGTATTACAAATATTATTTATAAACACGAGCCCTGCATATCTTAAGTTTAGCACAGTGACCTCGATCTAGTTCGATGTGTATCTGCAGGCTGTCGTCACGATCACGAGATTGTGTCACGTAGCTTTCAGGTGTATTAAGCGGCTTGCGGGGAGAAACCTTCGATACTGATAGAGATCGTACACCGTGTAAAGAATAAGATGTTTTTAATACAACTGCATAATGTCCCGCGAAAACGGTAGACCTGCCCTGAACTTTCCTCCTCGTTTGTATCACTGCAACTTTATCTAACTCTACTATTATTATTAAGATATTTACCTCAGTTTGTACACAGAGCAATACCTACATATCGTTTAGATAGATACGTAACGCAAGTAATAGTTCCAGATGTCTGTGATGAGCCTAACATCTTTAAAATGTTTTCGCTAAAAGCTTTGTTCTATGCATCTATTAATCTAGTTCTGATATTGAAAATAAACGTCACTGCGTCTAAGAACTAACATCTAACCTATTCTTGGTATTTAACTTAGTAACCTTTTAGATCATGCAGAACTGGCGCGGTTTCGGAACTCGATGGATGTCGCAAACGTGCGCACGCGCATTGCGAAGCGCCGCTCGTGAAGTGCGCGGGAGCTCACTAGCGCCCGAGCTTTCTCGAAGTCGGGCGCCATTGTAATTCATCCCTTCTCTCTATTTGATGATCCCTTTATTCGTTATGGGTAATTTAAGCATTGAATTCAGTCTAGTCGAATTTTCGACCAAAATTGCCCAGAGTAGTTGAAGTATGTTGTGTTTTTCCAGTTTTTGTTCTGGGAATTCAGCTACATAAACCAGACATAATCCAGGTATTTTGAGCTTCATGGTGTCATGTTGGGTAAATATTGACAGTCAAGTCGAATTCGCTAGAAAGCCGCAGGTATATTACATATATACATACCTATCCAGTATATTGTTAATAGTAAACTTTATATGGAAGTAATTGCACTTACGAGTCAAACGTCAGTGAACGTTCAAGTAGTGAAATAACTTTCTTCGTTGCAATGTTTGGTTAACTTTACAAGTGTACATTTTTATTATTTCTTTATGATTTCTATTATATTCGTTATTATGAGGAAATAATGCGGTTAAGGACTTTTACTTCTGTCACCAATCCTGAAGCGGTATGTTGTTGGTGTGTCTGGGGTCAGTTAGAGACGATATTGATTCCGGTTATTTCAGCGACATACTCATTCCCATCTCTCTTTGTCTTCCCCGCGCGTGCGGGTCTATTACTTCCTTCCTGGCGGGCAATGCGTTAGTGACAGCCCAGTCTGGTGTAGCTAATGTCTATGGACAGCGGTGATACTTACCATCAGGTGCCTGCCCGTTTGCCTGCTCATAAAAAAAATGTGCAACGGTTGGCATAAAAAGTTTTTTCACAGGTGATATCTTGTGATTGTCGTAGAACAATGGTTTTTTGATAAACAAGGCTTTTAAGCCTAGTTCTTTATCATGTTGTGGAATGTTTCTACAGATATCATGGTTGACAGATTCTACCGCTTATACTGTCAATGTTAGGGGCAAACTTTTTTAGTACGTATGGTGTAGTGTTAAGACTTCTTCTAAATAGATAGATCTTCATTTAAATATAAATGCAAATTTTCTCGATTTGAAGATGTGAATTTAGATGTCAGATTTTGGATTCCCAGTCCATTGTGTGACTAATCTTGAAGATTCTGGCAGGAGATTTTAAGAACTACAGTCTAATTAGTTCAAACAAGCACATTATAAAACCCCAGGTTGTTTATACAACTAACCACACTTCCAATCCAGTGGCTCTTAGCGCGTCAAGCGGAGGTAAGATGGCGTCTCGTAGGCAAATCAAAATAGAACCGCTCGCAAATGGCGCGTTTCATTCCCGCTTTGATTGCACCCGTTTAATGTACCGTTACACACTTGTAATCTCGCCACGTGTAGCCTTTAATTAACACTGTTAACCTTACATATGTTTGGTTCGGTTTAGTATGTTGCAACGAACTTGGGAGACTTGGTCGTGGTTACATTGTTGACTGCGGTGATGAGTTGTTTAACTTTACTCGTAATGTTCACTAAAAAATAATATTTGTGTTTGAGTGTTTTGACCTGATGGTAAATTGTTTGGTTAAGTATCAACTGTATTTTTAATATCAGGTTTAACCACGGAATCCAGAGAGGGTTTAACTATAAAATGTTGTCTCAGTAATCAGTAAATACTGATTATATGTAAGTATAAACCTCTACTTCGAATTATTACTATTATTTTAATCTTCAATTATTATCTAAATAGAGGTTTATGCTTACCTTATTAATGTGATACTTTTATATTAAAATTAATCCAGGATTTGATCTCAGTCTGGTTTGGAAACTATATTTCAAATCAAACGAAGAAGTTAGGAGCCCTAGAGCATACTCCACCAACGGTCTAATATGGATTGGTGGAGCGGTTAGTGGCGGACCCAGGCGATGGAAGAAACCCGGGACACTAACAACCGGGACCTACGGCGTTACGTGCCCTTCAAAGCACAGAAGCGTTCATGAGATTTTCTACAGTTGCGGTCAACCATCCGATTTCGTTGCTTTAGTTGCTTAACTCGGACGATCAGTTACCATCGACACATGCCACCGGACTGTGAGCGCTTCAAAACACGAACGAAACTTATCAATTTATCAGATAAGCGTTCAAGCTACCATTTTGTTTTCATAATAAATATTAATAATCTCGAATCGCGGATAACGTCTGAGTCACTACCATATTAGATTAAATATCAGATAAGTAATTAAAAATTATTCCAACATCCGTATAGCAGACGTACTTATTTAATAAGTTAATATCAATATTAGTAACACTGGCTATCGAAGGAATCAATATTTAGTTATATAAATTAACAAAACAAATAATCGGGTCTAATCTTCGAGTCAAGCTCAGCTTGGATTTGCATCACGTTGACTAATTGAATGGACAATGGCGTTAGATCCCTAGGATTCTAGATTCCTCAGACTTTGCTAGGCTAGGCTTACTTATGCCCAGTTAGCACATGATGATGACAGTTGTTATAAATACATATCATTATTTCTTCGTAAAGCATGTTTTTAACGTGTTTGGACGGGAATTCAGGTTTAATTTAACGCATACACACGACTCACAACTGTGTCGCAATTTCCTGTCACTGGTGGCATTGACATAACACAAATAACACCCATAACCCAAAAACAAACATTCATCTGTCACATAATTACAAACCCCCATTGGAAATCAAACCCCGGATCCGTCGCCCACTACCAACTCAACAGATCAAATTTAATATGAACTCAGAACTTACGAGGGGCCAAAATTTAAACCACGCTGTATAAGCAATCAAAATATTATTAGATATTTCAGTAACAGTGGATATAATAAAATGATCACCTACTTCATGTAGGTAGTTCATCGACGTTACCATTGCTAATAATAGTAAAGAATCGATGTTAAGCGCTCGTGATAAAACGGTTTCCCCGAGCTGTCGATCGATTACAGGGTGATTTACGTCTTTTGTGGTTCCTAATTTAATTAACTAATGTTTTATTTATACAGAAGCTAATAGTAGTGAATAGATCAAACGTCACTGCATAGTCGAAGCATAGTTAAATTCCCTGCTGGGACAGATACTTATATGGCACATAACTTTATGTTCTCGGGTTATGTGTGGTAATGATCTGTTATTTGTAAATCAGACAATCCTAGTGTACGAGTGTATAATAACTGTTCATTATTTGTGTAATATTTTTTATATTGAAAGAAAGAAAGAAAAAACGTTTGTTCGAAGGAACTTACAACAACTACTACTTCAACATTTTAATTGCATTACAAAGGTGTTTATTCTATGTGCAATATTAATAAATCCTCCGAAAAGGTCCAGCACTCGGAGATACCGATTTTCAGTGCTGGCCTAGAGTAGTAGTACCTCGGTCGGGTGCTCGCGGCACTTGTCCGCAGTTAACAAATTAAAATAAAATTTGCTAAGCCTGTTGCTTTATAGGTAAAATAAACAATATTACTATATCTACGATCCTCGATCACGTCTGTATTCAGTATATATCAACCTCCTAAGATGATGATATTTAGAATGTTATTTATTTATTTATATTACTTGATGTCGAACACTACATTTTCCTCCATTGTTATTAATACATCGATCTTTAAATGCCAACCATCTGCAACCATCACAATACAATCGGACTATATTCACTTGCTCCACTACCTCTCGGGGATTTTATTACTCGTTGAATTTCTTCTGAGATGCATTGCTGGTATATTGAATCTATATTTATCACGAAATTTCGATCTCATTTTTGCAATATACGTCATATGTTATGTAAGACATAAGTATTTTTAATATTTTGGTACTTCTTGTATTACAATAACTTCATTGTATCCTTCTGACCGGGTTTCTATAGGGATTACCTACAGGCGGAGTGATTCATGAGAAAGTTGTAGGTGTATGCCTAATTGCAAAGCTATTTAGCCAGGGGAAGCCGGCGGGTCTATTACGTATTTTGCTAACGTTCTCATTTTACCTGCGTAAGGCGCATCTATCTTTTATGGGGCTCGGTGTACGTTTTTATAATAAAATATCAAAGGAAATATTTAAGAAACAAATTAAATCACGGCTTATGGAGAAAGGGTATTATAGTGTTAATGAATATATGAATCGCAAGGATGCTTGGAAATAATACACATCCGCAAAAGGTTCTTCTCAAGTTGGTTATTTTATAAAAAAAATATTGTGATCAACTTAGGTATTATTAATTTGAAAAGATGTGCTAAGGAGTTTCCCTCGCCGTTTCTTCTCTTCTTTATTATAGCACCTTTCCCAAACGGCGGTAGATTTCAAATATTTGACGTCCATAAGCGTATTGAAAATGTCCACATCAAATAAATATAATATAGGAATATAATACTCGATTGATCAATTTTGATTACAATATAAATATTATATTCGCATATCAAAACTTCTTACTTTAAAAAATATTTATTTAAAAACAGTTCTTCTGACGGTACACTACCCAGTGTCCGGTGGGCATTGCCCCACAGTTGATATCCTACTATAAATATGTTAAAAAACGTTTGTTTACAACGGTATCGTACGGAACCTGTTGTATATCGCGTTATGGCAACACTGGCAGCAAATCAGTTAGAGACGCGGGGCGCGGGGGGCGACATGCATTATTCAAGGCTCATTTCTATTCAACGGCGACAGGCCGAACGATAAAAACTTCTCGTTTGACAACTCGGACGCCTGCACCCTTTGTACTTACGTCATGTATCGCGATAGCTGTTACTCTACTGTGAGACGTTTACTCGTATTCATTGGCTTCATGGGTCCAACACATTAATGGCTATGAGCACGGGTCTCTATGTAACTGCGGCCTAGAACATACCAGGTATCTCCATTGCGGATTGGTAGCCAACCCGTCTTGGTAGTTTTTATGCCGCCCGTACTTATCGGACAAGACTTAACGACTGTTATCTGATGAAAACAATAGGGGCCGACTGCTGAAGGTGCCCTCCGAGGCACGGATTCTCTCCAGATTTATTGCCACGATTTTTATGGTCAAACATTGAACAACCTATTAAAACCGCGCTCGCTGCTGCTAACTTTGTCGATTACTTGCGATTAATACAATCCGCCGAGTAAATAAATATCTTAGGACATCTAACACACGACCATCTGACCCCAAAGTAAGCGTAAGCAACTATGGTGATCAGACGACTGATAAACATACATATATTTTCAAATACACACTTAAATAGATATTTTTAACACCCAGAGCAAACATCCCTGTTCATCACAGAAAAATCTGTCCCGGGTGGGAATCGAACCCTGGACCTCCGGTTTGGCAGTCAGGCTTACTAAACACTAGACCAACAAGCCAAGCTTTGGGCGCTTTGTTGATCAAATTTATTGGTATAATTCGTATAATTTCATCGGATGCTTTCAGGATATTCGGCCGCACGATGCCGCTCAATGAACTACGACGGTAGATTTTAATAATTCATGGTGCTCTACCGAAAGTCGCCCCTCCGCGACTTGTTTGTGTTTCTCATTTAAATGATAAAAGACCCTTTACATACGAGGTTCGAACTGCTCGAACTTAGGATCGTCGCTCATCTAACGGTGCGCACTCACCGCGCACTGCCTCGCCTGTCGCGAGCGAAGCGATCCCGAACCGGTAAACTACGGAATTATTAGAGAGTGTGCTGTACAACTATTGTTGAAATCCATACAATAAACCTCAACCGAGCAGTGTACGCGGTACGATTGTGGCGCAGTGCCGGTGCAGCCGCTAGATGAGTGACGACCTTTAACCTGGAAGTGAGACCGAATCACCGAACCTGTTAGCTTGTCGGCGTGGCGTCGGGTCCCGAAATAAAACATACGCAAGAATATAATATCCCGTGTTACGATCGTAATCACCTTGGTATTAACAGCTCGTAAAACACAACTAAATCGCGTATGCATTCAGTTTTGTCTGACATCAATGGAAGCATTAAATATGACTTTAAACAAATGATGCATTAAATTCTGTTATGTTAACTGTAGGTGGTACAATTTGAGAGAAAGAGATGGACCGATATGGAGTGGCTTTATTGATCCTTTTGGCCCAATAAAAAATTCAATCGACGCTTGATCAATTCGGCCTATTTATTAAGTTCTGAAGCCTGTTTCGTGCAGACAATGAAAGTAGTAGTTTATAAGGTCTCACAAAAAACGCATAAATTCATAGTTTCACCGCTCAAATATATGTCATAATCATCATGTTTCACTGTTTTAAATGAAATTGTAGAGCATTATTCAAGTTGTAATGACAATTTTGTAGTAAATTATAGCAAAGCAAATATATTGCAGCAATTATAGTAAATTATAGTAATAAACTTGATAATTGTAATAAATCCTGATACTCTGCGAACCATATTTCTTTTAAATATCTTGTTATTTGTATTTTATTATTTCTTCATCACCACATTTCCTAGGTAGTTCTCGTTACAGGAACTTCATTGTAAAATTTGTAAATGTTTTTCAAAATTTACCTCCACGGTTTTACACTTGCCGTAATATACGATCTTATTATTACAATGCAGTTAAGTTACTAAAATTATGTTGGTCGTTAACCCTTCCACTTATCCGCATTGGAGGATTGATCCGAGCGGAGTGGAACTCCAGGCCTCCTCGGTAACGAGGAGAGGCCCGTGGAGCTGTGGCTCATTAGTGGATTAAAACCTAGGAGGTGAATCCATCCAGCTATCAAATCGACTCGTTTTGATGCAACTCAGTAAAACCTTATAAACGTGTAACTATCAAAACCTCGACTGGCGTATATTATGGCGTATATGCCTGATATCGGTTGCTAGGCAAGGATTGTTGATGAAAATTAAATTCGAAATTCAAATTCGTACAGTCACAAATCAAATATGTCGGATTCTGTTAAAAAAATCAGCATTAACTATTATTAGCGAATGTCGAATGACAAGTGGTCGAGCGACATCGGTGCGGAAACGGCGACAGACCGTTGTCGCTGGCACACTGCCCGCGGCCGGCGGATACTGTTATACGGGACCGTGACGAGTGATCCTCAGTGTGGTACCAGGGCTATCGATGATGAGGTACCAGTAGTAGCTGTTGAGGAGATTTAAATTAATAAAATATAACCTTATTATAATTGGATTCCTGTGTAACCCATATATCTGTCACTTAATCTCCAATGAGAGAGACTTTATCACGTATACGGCACGCACGGTACCATTTTGACTTAATCCCCCTCGCTGCCAAAAATCTGCCTACCCTTAAATCCTTAAATAATAATTGATGACATCTCTTAAATACTATTACGAATAAAGAAACAACGGCGGCATAGCCATAATTACTACACGCATCATACACATACTAACTACCAAAAAAAATTGGTTAAAACGCGTAGGTCAAGCGTAGTCGTAGCGTCAAAATATGCACCGTGATTTAACTATTGATTCAAACTGCGGCGCAGTGTAACAACTACTAGAGGATACATGCGGTGTCTAATGTTGTATTGTTTTTTATGAAACTGCTCGCTTAATATACGGTGTCTAGTACAGTGTTTCCCAAATTGGTCGAGTTGAACCCCAAGGGCCCTTGGGAGACTCGAAGGGGCAGACCGTTGACTTAATAAAATGTGGTCACAAATTATGGGGGGTCCATGAAAATTTATCTGGTTTTGCATAGTAAGAAACAAATACAGTGGCTTGCCCTTACTTATTATTGTAGATTTTAGCTTGAGTATATATTTTTTTATATTTTTGTCTATAAATTTTAAATTATATTCAAAGGGTCCACCGAGACAAGCAAAGTTTTGAAAGGGGCTATGAGAACAAATGTTAGGGAACCCCAGGTCTAGTTAGTTATGTGGAGTGCATTATTCGTGCAGGTGACAGCCCTACGGTACGTGTAGGAAAAGAGCACGCACTTCGTTTGCACTGTTTTCGGCATTCGCCCGCCCGTAAATGGATTTTCGCACTGTTAAGTTTCTGTTTTTATCCGCCGCACTTGTGTTTGGACAGCTTGAATATTATTGTCTAAGCTGGCTTTTAACTGTAAACTACATCTGTAGAGCGGGTTCCGTAGTATTTGCATTGTGTAGTATTTTAGTAGAATGATAAGTTTAAAATTACCCGTTTCGGAGGTTTGCTGTATCACAGAATACTCATGGGGTGTATGTACGAGTAATTTGAACATATTTCTTGACAACAGACATAGACGTTAGACACTTTATTTATAAAAAGCCCTGCAAAGCGTAGATTATTACCTACCTCATTCGTTCATCACCAGGAACTCTCCTGTACGAAATTTGTTTTCTCTAAATCATCTGATCCATACTTTTTATTGACCGATTAATGCCAATATTGTATATAAATTATTAATAATTTAATATGAAGGGTCGATTGAGACCCAGTGAAATTTTATATTAATTTACGTGTAATCAGATAACTC
>DWKC01000330.1:0-13612 GCA_018249195.1 Racta chiria
ACTTGGGCCTAGGTAGCCGTGCGACCCGTCGTAGCGTGTGTTTTCACGAACCCTACAACTGACATAAATAATTTGTTAGATTTTTTAAATATTTTTTAAGATTTTTGGAAAATATCGATTTTGACCAAAAATTAAAACTTTAAAAATTCGTTATTAATTCAAATATTAACCGATTTCCAATTTATTGGTATCGAAAATTTTGTTTCATTTGCCTCTATAATATTGTTAAATTTTGGTTCAAAATTTCTGTCATAACATTAGACTTTTTCATTAAAAACACGTAAATTTACTAGTTTTTTCTAAATAACTTTTCGAAATTAATTGCTAAATTTATAATTGTTACTTACCCTGACGGGGCTCGTCGAGCCCTATCCGCAGACACCTCGCTCGACCGGATCGGACGCGTAGAAACTGAAAAAAAGCCCCGCCCAACCCACCCTGGTTGAACGACTTGCGTCCACCTGAGGGAGGGACTGGGCTTGAGGTGGCTTTTATATAGGGCAAAAAATTTTTATTGTTTATATTGATAGCGCTGGTAGAGGCGATCTGAAAGCTATACTTGGCACATACATTATCTCGTATAACAACATATATATCGACTGCACAACGTCAGTGCTTAGACAAAAGCAGAACTTTTATTATATTTGCGGCAAGTTTAGCAAATTACGAAGGTTAATGCATCTTAACCGAATAGACAGAGAGACCCCTTACATCTCTCTCATCTAAAATACCATATAATATATCTTTATAACTTTTACAAACTTTACAACGATTTTGACCCCTTTTTAAAAAATTTGACGCGTTCCCTCAAATAAATCCCACAAAAATGTATGCAAAACAGCGCACACCACCAGCAAAAGGAAATATAGGATCACCTGAAGTGCGAGCAAACCAAGTCACAACCGTGCGAAAAAGCTTCGAGTCAAGGACAGAACCCTCGGATACTCTTAACAGAGAAACGAAGGGAAAATCTAAAACCGATCCTACCGTTAGCCCAGTAACAACTATTGGCAACGCTTCCACTATTGGTGAAAAGCCGACAAGCAAAGGGGGAAAATACATTAGCCGAACGGCAGAGGCAAAGGCTTGCCTTATGCGAGCAAAATTACAGATTGCCAATAGCAGGAACTTGAAGACTGAAATTAAAAATGAAGTGACGGAGGCTGCCGAGCGGCTGTTTAGATTGGTCAAGGACGCTGAAGAAGGAAAACCCTACAAAGGCAAAGAACTGGAGAAGGCGGATACTAAGGACCAAAGCCAAAAACAGGATGATAATGTAATAATGGAACAAAATACCGCGAAAGACAACATAGGAATCGACCTTATCAATAAACTAGAAGAACACAGAAAAATGCTGGAGGAAAATAACACACAAATGGAAAAACTGCGCGAAGAAATAAAAACACACAAACAGACATACGCAAACGTAGCCGCCAACCCGGTTCCACCTCAACTCCCCAAGTACAAAGCACTCCATTCGATCATTGTCACATCGACTAATGAGTTGGATACTGGTGACGAAGTAATAAACAAAATACGGAAAACGATTAACGCCAAAGAAGGAGGAGTTGCAATTGACAGGGTCAGGAAAGGCAGAGACCGAAAAGTTATTATAGGGTGCGAGACGGTTCAAGAACGGGAAAACGTAAAAGAAAGACTACAAAAGGCAGAAGACCAGCTGAAGGTGGAAGAGGTTACAAATAAAAACCCACTTGTAATCCTAAAAGATGTGCTAAATTGTAACAGTGAAGAGGAGATCTTGAGTGCCATAAGGAAACAAAATAGAGGACTATTTATAGAACTGGCTAAGGAGGAGGACCAAATGGAGGTTAAATATAAAAAGAAAACAAGAAACCCTCACACCAGCCACATTGTCCTAAAGGTATCGCCAAAAGTATGGAAGCGCATGACCACGGCGGGAAGACTGAACGTTGACCTGCAAAGGGTGAGGGTTGAAGACCAGACCCCACTGCTCCAGTGTTCGATCTGCCTGGGCTACGGCCACGGCAGACGATTCTGCAAGGAAACAGTGGAAAAATGTAGCCACTGTGGGGGCCCGCACCTAAAGGCGGCTTGCGTCGATTGGCTCGCCGGTGCAACAGCTTCATGCTGCAACTGCACGAAGGCACAGTTAGACGGCACGGACCATAGCGCTTTTAGCCAGGCGTGCCCAATCAGGCGCAGATGGGACACGTTGGCGAGACAAACCGTAGCGTATTGCTAAGGTGGATACAACGACTTCTTCGGCAGGAAACACAGTCAACACACTGCCCTACCTAGTAGCCCAAGCAAATCTTCAAAGGAAGAAATTAGCAACGGAGGAGTTGCTCATTCAGGCCTCAACCCGAAAAATTGCATTCGCACTTCTTCAGGAGCCATACGTCGGAGGATCTAAACGTATGAGAGAATATCGCGGAGCAAGGGTATTCCAAAGCCTAGACCAAGACAGTGGGACAGTGAAGGCGGCAATAGTTATATTTGACCAAGACCTAGACGTAGCACTGTGCCCAGAATTCACGACAAACAATATCGTTGTGGTGAAGATCCGAAATAGGACCTGGGAAATAACCGCGGTATCCTTCTATTTTGAGCCCGATCAAACAATCGATCCGTACCTAGAACACCTGAGGAGGTTACGGGACGAGATGGGTTCTAAAAGGCTGATAGTAGGGGGCGATAGCAACGCAAAGAGTACTTGGTGGGGCAGCGCCGAAGTTGACTACAGAGGGGAGGAAATGGCAGGAGTGTTTGAAGAGCTTGGTCTTCAGGTCCTCAATACAGGGCGTATACCCACCTTCCATACGATAAGAGGGAAAAAAGAATATGCCAGCTTTATTGATGTGACAGCCTGCTCTCTTGACCTTTTGGACTTGGTAGAAGATTGGAAGGTGGAACAAAGCATGACGAGCTCGGACCACAACGGGATAACATTCAAAATTAAATTAAAAAAGGACAAAGGCACACACATAACTAGAACTACACGCAAGTACAATACTAAGAAAGCTAACTGGAGTCAGTTTGATAACAAACTGGCACAGTTAAACAACATTAGTAACATAAAAATTGAAGAAATAAACAAAATTAAACAGAGTGAGGATTTAGAGAATATTATTAAAACCTATACAGACAATATAACAATAGCGTGTAATGAAACTATACCAAAAAAGAAAAATATAGAAAAACTTACCATTCCGTGGTGGTCCGACGAACTTGCTGCTGCAAAACGTGAAGTCTCCACAAAAAAGCGCAGGATCCGATGTGCTGCTCCAGTCCGTAGGGCGCAGGTTGTCGCAGATTACCTGAAAGAAAAAGAAAAATATGAGATCATGGCTAAGGAGGCGCAAACCGCCAGTTGGAAAGCGTTTTGCAAAAGGCAAGATAAAGAAGGAATGTGGGATGGTGTTTACAGAGTCATCGGGAGGACCATGAAGAGGCACGAAGATACCCCCTTATTTAAGAATGGGACGGCTCTAAGTGCAAAGGACTCGGCGGATCTGCTCGCCAGGACCTTCTATCCGGACGATAACGTAGCGGATGATAGTGCTGTCCATGAAATTACTCGTCAGGCTGCAAAGCGAGTAAACGAATGGACGCATGATGAGTCTCATGACCCACCGTTTACAGCGCGGGAGCTTAGGGGAGTAACGGGCACTTTTAACCCAAAGAAGGCTCCTGGCGCGGATGGCCTCACATCCGATATTTGCCAACGGGTTATTGGGAGGGACACGGGAGTTTTCCTTGCCCTGGCGAACAAATGCCTTGAAATAGGATACTTTCCAAAGATCTGGAAAGAGGCTACTGTTGTAGTCCTCAGAAAGCCGGGCAAGGACAACTACTTGGACCCGAAATCCTATAGACCAATAGGTCTTTTGCCCGTTTTGGGCAAAATGTTGGAGAAGCTCGTAGTTGTCCGGTTGAAATGGCACCTGATACCACGGATGAGTACTCGCCAGTACGGCTTTATGCCCCAGAAGAGCACCGAGGACTCCCTCTATGATCTGATGAAACACATTAGACAAAAGCTTAAAGAGCGAAAGCTAATAGTCATGGTCTCACTAGACATAGAGGGAGCCTTTGATAGCGCCTGGTGGCCTGCTATAAAAGTACGACTGGCTGAGGAAAAGTGTCCCATTAATATCAGGCGGCTACTGGACAGCTACTTGGAAGACAGGAGCATCCGCTTGAGATACGCTGGACAGGAGAGTAAAAAGTGCACAAATAAGGGCTGCGTACAGGGTTCGATTGGAGGTCCTATTTTGTGGAATCTGCTCCTGGACCCACTCTTGAAGGAACTGGAAAGTCGGGGCGACTACAGTCAAGCTTTTGCAGACGACGTGGTGTTGGTGTTCAACGGTGAAACTGCCCTCGAAGTCCAAAGACAGGCTAACGCCGCACTCGCGCATGTTCGTGAGTGGGGAGTCAAAAATAAACTCAGATTTGCGCCGAACAAAACAAAGGCAATGGTTATAACCAATAAAATGAGATATGACTCACCACTCCTAAACATGGGCGGGGTGGACATTGGCCTGTCTCAAGAAATAAAAATACTGGGTCTCACCATAGACCATAAGTTGACATTCAACAAGCACGTCCAAAACATCTGTCGCAAGGCTATTGGCTTGTACGCGCAGCTTTCCAGAGCCGCCAAGGTTCAATGGGGACTGGAGACGGACATAATTAGGACCATTTACACAGCAGTAGTTGAACCAGTGATCCTGTATGCAGCAAGTGCATGGGCACCAGCCACAAACAAACTCGGCATAAAACGACACTTCGCCTCTGTCCAACGTGGTTTTGTGCAGAAAATTGTGAAGGCCTACCGGACGGTATCGCTAAACTCGGCCCTGCTACTTGCCGGAATACTACCACTAGATATTAGAGTGAGAGAGGCGGCGCTCCTCTATCAGATCAAGAAAGGCTTTTCCCGGCAAGTGGTGGGGGACAGAGAGGTGGAACGCCCGGTGGCTTTTACAAAATTACCACATCCTGCCAGAGAGCAGCATATAGAATTCCAGAGCGTGGTGGACGGTGCAGACATGAGTCGTAACATCAACGATGGCCAAAATATATTTACCGACGGCAGCAAGATAGAAGGTAAAGTCGGCGCAGCGCTGTCAATATGGTACAGAGGCGCCGAAACTAAAACCCGAAAGCTTAAACTTGAATCATACTGCACCGTCTACCAGGCGGAATTGCTGGCACTGCATGAAGCCACGAAGATAGCACTGGACGGAACTGAAAGGACCTACAGTGTCTTTTGTGACTCGAGATCGGCCCTCGAGGCGGTAGTTGGTGGAGTTTCCCTCCACCCATTAGCATACAACATAAACGCAAACCTAAGATCACTAGCTGCGAATGACAAAATAGTAAATCTATTTTGGATTAAGGCACATGCGGGATTGGAGGGAAATGAGAGAGCCGATTCTCTGGCAAAGGACGCTGCCTTAAAACTTAAAATTCGACCTCACTACACTGGGTGTCCGATATCATTCGTCAAGCGACAAATCCGTCTGGAGTCGCTGGACGAATGGAATCGAAGATATATAACAGAAGACAAGGCTGCAGTAACAAAACTGTTTTTCCCGGACGCAATAAGAGCATACACGGTACTAAAAAAGATAAAGCTCGACCCAGTGCTAGTGCAAATAATGACAGGACATGGCGGGTTCTCTGATTACCTTTATCGTTTTCGATGCAGGGAGAACTCATCATGCATCTGTGACCCATCTCAGGCTGAAACCGTTGCGCATATCCTGACGAGCTGTCCTGCATATGGGAAAGAAAGAATAGAAATAGAAGCAGCAATAAACATGGAAATAAAAGAAGAGAAAATGTGGCAAATCTTAGAAAATAGTAATGTTAATAATAGGTTCATAGCATTTAGTAAATCAGTAGCAAATAGAGTAATTAAGAGAAATAGTAATAGAATTAGAATAAGTAGTATATAAATTAATAGTATATAAATAGATAAACTAGTTCGTATATTATAAGAATATATAGAAATTAGTTATCATTAAAATTTGTATTAAGTAGAAACAATTAAATAATTAAGTTAGAGTAAAAAAAATCATATAAAAAACAGCAGCCATTATATGAATTGAAAACTTTAAATACAAAAGAGTTCTTTATAACCTAGTATTAAGATAACAAAGTCTAAAAACGTGACAATCACATCAGAGAGAACAAGATTAAAAAAAAAATAGAGGCAGAATATTTTGCGTTACCTTTGCCGGCTAGTTTGACTTCAGAAAAGTAACGTATGCATTTGCTTACAAAAGTTAGTTAATTTTTTTTTTGTTAATTCAAGGGGCCCTTGGTTTGTTAGTAAGTTTATGGTGGTAAATAAAGCAATACTCCTGCAAACAATCTTTTTTGGATTTAAATTGGGCAATTTCAATTCATTTATTTCATAAGTAACACTTACAACTGACAATACTTTAATGCCCTGATTCGTTAGTGCAGGAATATATAACCATTCACATACAAATTCAATAATCAAATTAAATAATTGAAGTAAACAGTAATAATAGAAAATAAACAGAATTAACAATAATTTACAAATTTAAAAACAACACTATCAATATCGAATTCTCTGGAAAAATATTGTAACGTTCCTATGTAAATGATTACTTTTTTACGGTCAGAAAGCTTTGATGCGCGGGACCTGTACTACTTTTGCTACGTAGCTAATCCATGACTGCTTCAGTACATCTGATGGCATGTGGCAATGGTAAGACAAAGTTAGAGTGCCTAGAACAGAATAAAGGCAGAAAATATCGTCATATTTGGGGTAGGGCTTCGCCTACTGGACCTCGTTTTATTGAATCAATTAGCAATTCTTTTTACGGTTCCGAAGAAAATTCGGGAATTATGTGTTTTTTTTAAATGTGGGTCTGAGAAAAGCATTTTTTGATTTAGCGGTTTCTGCGAAGTTTTATTTGCGTTTCATTTTCATTGAATTTAAGGGAACTACAGGGTGTAATCTTTGGAACAATGTGGAATGGATCATCCTTTTTCCTTACATACTTGCAGTAGCTATCTCGTTAAGCTGTTCTTTAAAAAACCGCAACGCTACCTGATTTTTGCACAAAAACTTGTAAATAACGATAATTATTTTTTATGACTTATAACCTTAGGTACATCCCTCTGCCAGTCTTGATTAAATTAAGTATTTTAATTTAATTTAACTTAACTTGCGATACTAACTTGAGTCTTTATATGTAACGGGTACTCACTGTTTTAATGTCTTTTTAGAGTTCCGTAGAAAATCCTGAACCCTGTCCGTCCGTCTGTCCGTGTACTTGCCAGCGCAGAGACCCATAAATACTAGAAAGCCTAAATATGCATATTTGTCAGCGTATGGAAGTGTTAGAATAAAAATCGACTGGCCTGTTGGTCTAGTGGTTAGTAAACCTGACTGCTAAGCTGGAGGCCGTGGGTTCGATTCCCATCCAGGACAAACTTTTCTGTGATGAACAGGAATGTTTGTTCTGTGTATCTAGGTGAAATAATATCTATTTAATTATGTATTTAATAATATATATATATATAAGTAGGTTTGTCAGTTGTCTGATCACCATAGTACAAGCAAGCGCTTAGTTTGGGATCAGATGGCCGTGTGTGAGTTGTGCTAAGATATTTGAAAAAAAAATGAGATATTTAATTTATTTAATCTTAAAAATATTTTTTTAGGGTAGGCACAGGCCCTAATGGTATTCCGGGGCCTTTTTTTTCATCTCCACCATGAGTGGTATCATCAGATAGGTCTTTTAAAATCTTTTAAAATTTTAAAATTTACTGATCCGATAACGAGATATTGAACGTTAAAGTAATCATTTTTGTAATGGTCATGTGTACCACTCTATACCACTTAACGGCTGGTTCTAGAATTCTGAAAACAATCACAACTGTAGCATATATGTTTAATGAAATTAGGAGGAAAATTATTTCAGACTAGCTGAGTCCGCGACACCGTTCACGCGGAATTTATGTATTCGGGATTCTTTAAATTGTCATATCTTTTTAATTTGTGCACCGATTTCAATAAAAATACCCCAAAGTGTCAATCCAAGCTTAGCCATAATACATAGCTTAATAGTGAAAACCGCATTCAAATCGGATCAGCCGTTACTGAGGTTAGCGCGAACAAAGATACAGACAAACAAAAAAACAGATAAACAAACAGACAAAGAAACAGACAGAAATTCTAAAATAGTTGTTTTGGGTTCTATTCCTTACCCCTCCCCCCCCCTATAAGTTTAATGTACAGACAGCGATTTGGATATAGATTTATTATATGTACGATGATATGATGGGTAGGCTATCGAGTTATAACGTCTAGCCGGTATTTTCACTTTACGACTTGTCGGAGTCTTTGATCAATAAAATATCACTGGCCCCAACCCATTCATGGCCCACTGAGAAGCACGAGTCTCTCCTCAGAGCTGAGGAGGCCTGGAGCATATTCCATCACACTGCTCCGGTACGGATTGGAGGAAAACTTATTATTAAGGTACCAAATTGTATATCGTTGTGTACCGTTTGGGTACAGCCTCCAAAAAAATATAATAGTTGATATTCTTGCCAACCCAATGAACTACGTACTACCTTAAAATTTATAAATATTATGTTAAAATACCAGACTAAAGATAATTCTTTAAATATTTGAATTAAAGCTTTCAACGCTGTTTTAACTTAACAAACAAAAATTCGTAATATGTATTTTTTATTATTTAGAAAGAAATAAAAATACTTTGCAATTTAAGACTTATACATAATACAGAATTTGTTAAAAATATGACCGATTTTTATGGTGACAATGACCAGTACGGTGAACGAATTTAATTAAATTGTGCTCAGTCCTTTGTGTATAAATAATAAACACACTTGTATTTGGCATTGGGGAGTTGAACATTGTAAATAAATGAAGGTATTTATTATTATAACTTTTATTTATTTTATTGATATTAACTATTTATATACGAGTACAAACAAAGATGAAAAACTGAGCAGCAGTACCATCGTAACTCAAGAACGGCTGGACCGCTTTTCATGATTTTTGATTGGTTGCTTTTGTCCCCGCCGAAAATAGTAAAAGAACTGATTATGAATATAAAAAAAAATATATTTATTTGTCAAATTTGTCGTTATTAATAGTCATTATTTGACAATAAAAATAACAGTTCAATAGAATTGTTACAGACATTTTATTCGTTTGACTTTAATGGTTCCCTATTACTCAAAATTAGTGGTAAAATGGCCCCTAACGATATTCTTAGTCTAATTTAAAGTTCATTGTGTGATTGACCTGAAGACCCTATTGTTCTCCTTTTGTTACCTTGAGGTATTATCATTAGCACTGAGTTCGTATGGTCGCAATTACATTAACAAAAACTATCTAAAATTTAGATTCTAACATCGGTATCCATGAACAAAACTTGACCACGGCGTCATTCAAGTGTCGGCAAAAAACGCTATTTTGTGTCGTTTATGTTTTAATATATCAAATTCATAAAGAACAATAGTTTTGAAAGAAAGAAGAAAGAAAGAAAACATATTTATTCCGTCATAGTTTAAATACATGAATTGTAACAAACAGCTTAGGAAGCCACAGTAGTATGCAAAAGAAATGATAACAATAATTTTCGGTTTTATTTGTTTTTTTTATAATTAATTCATTTATTTATTGTTATCATTTATTCATTCCAGCAACTAAGGCCCTTAGACGCAAATAAATACGATACAATATATGAAACTTAAGCGACAAAAAAATTACTAATGACTAAATTATAAAATTTCAATATAGTTTTAATAATGGAAGCATAACGTTATTTTTTGTTTAAGTTTCTAACCACATCTTTTGACAAATGCCAGAGACTGCGTGTAAACGTATCGGTATGCTTCGATAAAATAGCTCGGCAGCTACTTTAGCTTACTTTAACGTATATATATTACGCGTGAATTAGACTTTGAAGTGTTGTTCATGAATTCAATTGTTTTGCTAAGTTCTCGCGAGCTCTATAACGTTGAGTATAGTTTATGAATACCGGCATTAATTGTTTTTCACATAGCGGATTTGAATTTAGTTGTATGCTAATTGCTAATTTGTAATTCACGCGTTACTCTAAAATTACCTTATGTACGTGAATATAGATGAGCCTTACATTTGGCGTATTATATATTTTTTATGGTCATAGCCGAAACGTTCATAGCCCAGGGGAATGTGGCGTCCATCCCAAGTAATCAATGAAGTTAAGCAACAGCGGGCGCGGTGGTATGAGGATGGGTGATTGTTGGCGGTGAACATTTCATGAGCATTTGCGTGCTTAGGAGGTCATCTAAAGCCGTCGGTTCAGGTTGTTATCGTTAGATAGCAATCGCTAAACCATGTCGGACGCCTTCGGGCGGCTTAATTACATCCGACATTTGGGTTATCCACTAACCTCCCAAATCGCGAAGGCTTCAACCCATTAATGGCCCACTGCTGGCCCCGGGCAATACACAATGTGGGGAACAGGAGTCCACGCCATAGGGCATCATAATTCGCCAAGTGTGGAATGGTAGACCTAACACATCTTAGAGAACTTTTTAAGGGTTAGCAATGCAGGTTACCTCACGATATTTTCTTTCACTATGGCAAGAGATAAAATAATTCCTAATAACCAACATAGTTTTCAAAATAAAGTTTGTGTAAGATTCGAAGGGCCTGCGTTCGTTCCCCTCGCAAAAGTTATATAGTATAACAGAAGGCAATTTAATATGTTATGGTACGTCCACACTTAATTAATAATAATGTAATTAATAATTGAAACCAATAATTAATTTGTTGAATATTTAAGGCGCTTGTGTTCGGGCATTGTGGTTTCGGATGTATAGAGGGCAGAGGTTAATTTGTTCTTTGTATTCAAATAGGTCCCGTTGCCTTGAATTTAGTTGATTTATATTAATTTCAATTTGAAAGTCACATTTAATAGTTGAGGAGTTGTGTGGAGAAAGTCGTGAAACTTAAATTTTAACTCCAATCCCATGGTGGCAGCTGGTGTTGGCTATAGAAGTCGGCTGGTTGATTGGTAGTGGTATCGTGTAAATGTTATAAATAAAATGAATTCGTGTGCGTTAGTCTTGCTAAAACTCGAAAATGGCTGGAGCGATTAGAACAAATCTATTTTTGGTTACTCAGGGTATATCAGGGTAGGTTTGAAAGTATAGAGAAAAAATATTCTTGAAGTATTTGGACCTCTAGGAGATCAGCCAAAGTATAATATATATCGTATTTATTGCACACATAGCAAAAGTTATATAATTAACATTTACCACAGATACTATTTTAATTCTAGTTGAATTGATATATTTCTTCTTTAAAAAAAAAATAAAAAAAATATTGTGAGTCTAGTAGAGTGAGCCGTACGATTCATAACTTCATTGATTGATTCATAATTCAATAGAGCTGAAATATCAGCGTAAAAAATAGATATCGAAAACATAATAGTCTTTTTAATGTTATAAGCAGGAAAATTAGCAGACGGATCGCCAGATGGTAGGTGATCACCGGCGCCCACAGACATTAGCAATACCAGGCGAAAGTGTCACTAACGCGTTCCCTAAGGAAGCGCACGAGTGGAGAAGACAAGTTAAGGTGGGAAGTAGTACATACAGCAACCGGAATCAATTAACTGACCCTAGATACACCAACAACATACCGCTTCAGGCCGTCCTGTCCCGTGTAACAGAAGAAGAATGGGAAGGAGAATGACTGCAGGACGGGGAGAAAAAGAGAAGGAGAACACGGAACACACACAAGAAGTTGTATTTTGGTTAGTAATTAATGCTGTTGTTATCCTAAATAAATGAATAATTAAATAAAAGCCGGAATACGACGCATCGTTTGGCGGCTGACTCGAGAAAGAGGGTCATAAAGTCCTTCCGCTCTCCCTACCACCAAGCAGCTGACTTCTGTCGCCTAGTACAACATCCTGGTGTGCCAGCATGGGATTGGGGATGATATTCTAGACCGGCCCAATGTAGCGGGAAAAATAGTAAAATTTCACGACCACCACGTCTCGGTATAAAAGATTGGATTAGTGGAAAGACCTTAAAAAGAGTTTTGTCAGATGAATGATTGTTCTAGGGTTATAGATGTTATTTGTGAAATGTTTGATCATGTCACCCGCGACGCAGGTACTCGTTATTCTAGTGCGGAGGTGTTAGTTTTTTTAAATTCATGTTTTGGTAACGTTTGGTAACCTATAATTTGCGTAATCAGTAATAAATATTGGATGTACGAAACTGGAATCGAACCGATTACAAACACGTTTTGTTACCAATTAAGAAACTATGGTAAGTACTCACGATGCAGTAAATCAACGAATACAAATGTATTCAACGTTAATTGGAGTTCCTAAATCAATTTAAACAAGACAGGAGCACCTGGTATGTCGAGTCTACTACTAACTAGAAACAATAAAATAAATAACAATATTACAACAATATTATTACAATTAAATATACAATAATATATGATAGAATTCTTCACAAAAAAATAGATGAGTTGAAAAACAATGACTTGTAAAATATTTCTAATTCACGGGAATTAAAAAGTAACTTAATTAACTAATGAATATTCTTGAATAAATCGTTTGAAAATCGATATTTAGTATCGTATATCATTTGTCAGTGTGACTTTAATTGAATGTCAAAATTGTGAATTCTGATTTAAACATACTAATTTAAATCAATAATTAAATATCTTAGGACGACTCACACTCAGCGATCTGATCCCAAACTAAGCATTAGCTTGTACTATGGTGGTCAGACAACTGATAAACACACATATGTATATATTTTTAAATACATACTTAAATAGATATTATATTTTTACATCCAGACACACAGCACAAACACTCCTGTTCGTCACAGAAAAGTTTGTCGGTTGTCGGTGGGAATCGACCACGACCTCGGACTTACCAGTCAGGTTTAATAACCACTAGACCAACAGGCCAGTCAAATATCCTGAAATATCGAATGGTTTATCAAAATGAATTTGAGTTTTCGTCGAGGTTCCAGGTTTTATGAATTTTATTTTGATCTAGAGTTAACACTTTAATCGAATCGAATCGAATCAAAATCGTTTAAATCATATAGGTATTATCAATATACTTATGAACGTCAAATATTTAGAATCTACCACCGTTTCGGAAAGGTGGTATTATAAAGAGGAGAATCTAAGGCGAAAGAAACTACTCAGCACAGCACGGCGTTAGTAGTTGTAATCGATATTTCAGGAATTAGTTTAATTCCAGCCCAGTTTTAACGCTCTTATTTTAAAATTATGTATAAATTAGAAACTAATTATCCCTTTCTCCGGAAAACATCGTAAGGAAACCTGTACTCGTGAGAGCTCCCCATAAAGTTATCAAAGTTGTGTGAAGTTTACCAATCCGCGCTTGTCTAGCTCGGTGGACAGCCTCGGGATATTAGGGTTAGAGGAGACCAGGGCGAAGCAGTGAGAGAGTTGAGGGTTGCAGTCAATATTGGAATCATGAGTTATGTACATATAAGAATTAGCAGTGATAGCCTATTGGTTTGAACGTTGGTCTCTCGAATGGAAGGTCAC